>JABFPJ010006502.1:0-10862 GCA_022817425.1 Gryon sp. ZL-2020
GCGTAACGGTGAATACAACCTTGGTCTAACGCTGGTAAGCCAGTAATTTAATTATGTAAAATTTATTCAGTTAATATTGGGCTATAACATCAGTCCAACGTCGGACAAAAACTGGCTATTAACGTTGGCAAACAATCCTGCATTAATGCTGGCATAACGGTGAATACAACGATGGTTCAACACTGGTAAGCCAGTAATTTAATTATGAAAAATGTAGTCAGTTAATACTGGGCTAAAACGTCGGTCCAACGTCGGACAAAAACTGGCTATTAACATTGGCTAACAATCCTGTATTAACGCTGGCGTAACAGTGAATACAACGTTGGTCCAACGTTGATAAGCTAATGTCGGCAGCCGACATTGTTTCAACATTGGTTTGATTGTGAAATTGTTATAATATTGGCATTTTCCATATGGGATCATTCATATTAGAAAAAACTCGAGAAAAATTTAGAATTTACATATATTTCAAAATACAAAACATTCAAAAACTTATGTGATTACCATCATCACTTAAATATTATCTTAATTCCAAGTCTATGAAAAGTATTAAGCAAGTGTAATGAAAAGTTTCGCCATAACATAGCTAGCGAAATAATAACAGCCGTGAATGATTGAACGATACAAAACATACGCACATTTAGTCACATCTGTAATTTTCTTTTGTGCGCAATAAGAGATTTACGTTTCGACTATATAAATTTGACGTCATAGTCATTAACTGCAGTATTATTCGTATAATTCCAGTTGAAATCATTGCAATGTAAGTATCCGTGTGGTAATTGCTACATATTTTACGTGCGAATCATAAACCGCGTGCGAAGTAATAATTCTACGTACGCTATCTTAATGAAAGAATGTCAACCGGGTGATTGCTCACACTCACCCAAGTCAATTAACTTCTTACACTTGTTTTTTCACCACGTGCATTTAATCGAACGACATAAAAACAGAAAATCCATTAGCGTTCTTCGCCATGATGCAGAAATCGGGGAGCATATAATGATTTCTGTTGGCTAGAGGGCGAAAAAAGTAGGAGGAAATACGAGACAGGGGAGGGGGAGGGAGGAATGATCTCAAAGTAACAAAAAAAGCTGAATCAGACAGATTCGCCATACCCTTAAGTCGAAATTGGAACGTTCTAAGTGAATTAAATGAGTGAGAGAAATGTTCTAGATGCGCATTGGTCTAATCTCGTAATGCATTCGTAGACCATTTGAACAAGTCGCTCAAATAACGACTACATAAGAACCATACCCCACTGCGAAATCACTTGGCTAGTTGATACAATCTCTTCACCGCAAGATAATTTATCTTACGAGCACATATGTGCGATTGTGTCGAACGTTACATATGAGCGGAAATAGCTGTATGAGAATTTGGTAACCTCTTCTTTTTGACGACTAAATCAACAAACAACTCGGACTCGAATGAAGAATGATAAAGTGTCACGTGCATATTTCTCTGACGAATGGTCTCGATTTAAATGGACAAAAAATATCATTGAAAGGAAAACATTTTTTTTCTATTCGCATTGACAGATGAAAATAGAACTAAAATGGACGTAGATGGTGTTTCGGTCTCCAGGAAAATAGAGCGGTTATTGAAACTCTGTTTGCGCCTTCTTTAACGATTGATTCTATTTTAACGATTGAAGTGTAAAGCTTTTTTTTGTTCAAATAACAGTTTTTCATTCTATATTTATGTGAACATTGAATAATAGGATTATTGAACTTTTTAATTTAATTATACTCTTTACATTTGAACACTAAAAAAATACTACGTTGAATCAAGTAGATTTTACTTGATTCAACTTTTACTTACTAATTAAGTAGAAAATGGCGTATAATACGTTTGACAATATTTCTGGTTTTAAAAAATCCATTATGATTCTTCAACACACTCATAAATCTTCTTTAATTGAAATTTTAACGATTTTTTATTGAATAGGACTCAATTTGGTAGAAACTTGAAAAAATCTATATTTATATTAAATGTATACTTATGCAAGTATTATATCGAGTTAGTTCAAGTAAAAAAAATATACTTGGTTTAAGCATATACCAGTCAAATATATAATATACTTGGAATGATACTATTTATAGTTCTAATGAATTAGTGAAAATTAATTTATTTTGCGTACTTTGCATTTATTAAAAGTTAATAGTTGACCTGACATTGATTGTAAACTCACTAATTAATAAATTAAGAAACAAGTTATTCAAACTACTATGTAGTGAAGCAATGTTTGTTTACGTAGCCCAAGCAAAAGCTAGAAAGGAGAAACTGCAGATAGTTTCCGTAATCGTATTACGAAAATATGACCTATGTCTTTAATGACACACGGATAATACGATATACGTAACGTTTGATATAAATTAAAACATGAACCTTAACACATGTAAGTTAACAATTTAACGACATTTTAAGAATTTAATTAGTTACGTTTATTTTGAACTCAGTTATGTTATCTTATAATAACCGTAACGAATTTATGTACTCTGTACAGTTACTAAAACAATGTAAGTATGGTTTGAGAACTATTCATTGAATACTTGCAACAATTAGACTCGCATAACGTACTAAGTATTTATCAACTTAAATATCTTGTACATGTAGAGCAAATTTCCAAAAAAACGTACTTTCAAAAGTAACTTACTTAATGCCTGGAGAAGTCTAAATTAATCATGTAAAAATGAACAAACTTACCTGCAAAATTTTTATGTTTTACAATTAAAAGTATTTTTTTCTATGATTAATTATAGATTTGTCTGCTGATTATTGAATAATCAGCAGACATTTTATGTATAAATTGATTACAATAAAATATAATTTAATGAATTTGTAACTATAAATAAAAATGAATTATGCATAACTTTGTCAACTAAATTTGTTTAATATGATAATCAGTTATATAACCCTATCTCAATGATAATACATCAAACAGTAACTGAGTAAGATATTACTTAACATATCAGGCAGATGCTCGATACGCATAAAATCCATTTAAAAATCGATGTTTGGAATTTTTTATTTGTCCAACGCTACTAAGTTACGCATATAACATAAGACTGTAACGCAGGGTGTGTGAATCAAAGAGTTATTGAAGCTCTTGCTAAAGTGACAGTGATTCGATAGCTCATAATAGTGTTTCCCTCCACTTAATCCATTATTCGACCCTCAGCGTATAAACAGTGATGCAATAGTCATGGTGGATTAAGGATGAAACTTAATAACACCCAAAATGCAAGTGACCGTTGAGCAGCGTTAATTCATTTCGCGTGGTTATTTGTATAATCCCGACCAGGTCATGTTCAGCATTCATTCAGCATAGCAAAGGGAATTTGGCATCTACATTTATATTAAAGGGCGCATATGTTTCAAGCATCACATTCCTCGTTAAAAATTATAAGTGCAATATAAAAAATACAATTTTTTCAGATGTTGTTATTGACTTAATTTATGCAAAATATAAGTGAATGCAAAATTTAAGTGAATAACATAAAATGGATATCATTTCTTCAGACCTTACACGACAGATTTACCAAGATCCGTTTTTGTGATTTTTGAAATCGTTTACTCTTAATAACTGTACATTGTGTTGAATTCAACGAAACTTACAGATTGTAATTGTGATATCCTAACTTCTTTACCTAATATTAACTAAACTGAGGAAGTTACGTGCAAGTTTCTGTAGTCTCAACTTTCTATCGAGATTTCAATGATAATCGATATATTATTTAAAGTGATTTTCATATGTAAAGAGTTAGCTTCATTTTGAAACTAATTGTTAGTTTGTTATTAAATGTTATTCGGATACTTTGTTTTCCAGCGTTTCATTAGATCAATTTGATTAATAATTACTATATTCATTTCAATGACGTTCAATTGATAAACAAAATTTCGTAATTTACATTCGAATAGGGAATATTAATAATTTCTTCAACAGACCTCGTGTCTCTTTGAAGGGTACGTTTAATATAGAAATATTTGTCTTCATCTGCTGATATATATAGAGAGAACATTCTTTTGATATAATATTAAACGTGCAATAAGAGAAGAGAACACAATAGCATCTTTGAACAAATGGTTTAATGAATTTAAGAGTCATATGAATTATTGTCTCTGAAATTATAACTGCAGAATAGAAGAGAAGATAAAACAAGTATTGTGCAGTAAAACTTTAATATTTCATTCTTATTTAATAATTTTTTGTTATACTTATTTTCAAAAATTTTCAAAATGTTATAAATAAAAAATATACATTAAACCATTGATCACTGTTATAATACATGAAGGAAGGGAAATATTTAGATAGATTATTTATTACATTTGGCTACAATTCACTTCATATGTTTATTTAAACTGTGTATGTGCACTAATACTTTATTATTCGGAAATTTTACATTATTTCAGCAGATTATGATGAACTATTTATGATTTGCATAAATGAGTTGATAGCACGTGCGAAAATTTTAACAATAACTGCAACCGGAAATTTTCAGAATTAAATTCTTCTCATAAATCATAAATGTTCCCTCGTCAAAAATCGAAATGAATTTTTGCGTCTTTCAAAAAGGGTCGGCGAACGAAGTTTGGCAAAACGATGGTCAATGAAAGCTAACCCACCAAACGAACAATAGATAACTTGTAGTCCACCCTTTCGAATCTTATCGATACATGTGTGCATTCTTAGCGCAATCAATGCCCTGGAGTTCTCGCGCGTCATTTGCATAAACACAATTAGTTGCTCTCGTTTGAATTATTCAAAATGCGGTCCGAAATATCGAACAGCCGCGTGAAACCCCCCTCGACGTGAAAGCGTTTATATAAGCTAGCGAACGTGTCTGTCGTCGTACGTTTTCTTTTGTATACACGTTCATGTATCAGAATTTGCAAGGGCGCGACGAAACGATTTCTGTCGAATGAAAACTGCTTTGCGCGATTAGATCGAAGCTAATGATATTTCATTCCACATCACGTTTCACTGACATTTCATTTGACTCACTAAAAGTTTCTTTTTTCCATATACTTCGTTGCACGGTGTTTCGATGCGAACCAACTTCATTGTTTCTATACACTTCATTCCTGTTACATCGTTTATCCAATTGAATGCGCTAGTTTTTTGCATTCGAAAAAATGTGAATTATTCAGATGAAGCTTGCAAAACGAATTCTTGATAAGTTTAAAAAACACCTCTCGTGAGCAGAGAACTTTAACGAAAAGCAAATAAAATTTGTGGGTATTAAATTTACATTATAATTCTTATAGTCAGTGATTTATATTTTATGTTCCAATTATTATCAAGCAAAATGTAAATTTAATCCAAAATACTTTTACTATTAACGTAAATATATGAACTACTTTAAAATATTGGGGAGATGTTTAAATTAAATTTATTTTTTGGATATTACTATTTAATACAAATTACTATTTTGAGGTTAGATTAATGATAAACGGAAATAAATAATGATAATTTCATTTTTCTTATTGACAGACTTAATATAAGGTTGAAAATTATACTTTTTAATTTTTTTAACGCAGCATTCACGCTCGCAATTTATATGAGAATATCGCAAAATGGAGACACTTGGTACCTGTTCTAATCACCGCGCGATCAGAATGGAAATCACCGACTCGGCGCAAATTAATGATGAAAACTTTTTTTATCAATGAAACAATAAAAATTATATTTTCTTGTTTAAAATTAAGCAGTTACATTATTTTCTATCGATTACGGCGTGGTATATCAATTGTGCACCCGATGATTATGGACCTTATCATTTGTGCACCGTATAATTATACACTTTATCTTTTGTGCACTGTTCGATTGTGCTCTGTACGAATATGAATATTATTATTTATTCATTGTTCATTTGTACTTTTAGGCACTGTTTAGGCACTGTTCGATTTGCACAGATCGTTTATACACATACACAAAGAAACTATATACAGTTAAATTATGCACGGAAAACATGATGTACAAGTGAACATTACATGAGTGATGAAGTGCACAATCATATACGATGCGCTATTGAAATGGACAAGAAACAATAATGCACCAACGAACAGTGTACAATTGATACGGTGCATGAACTAACAGTGTATAATTGATATGGTGCACAATCGTACACAATCAAAAAAAAGAAAGACTCATAAAAAATATATTATAGAAAGCAATAAAGCAATAGTATTATCAGACCTTTATCGTTAATATAATATTCTAAGAAGTAAAAAGCCGATTTTGTTAACCCATTCAATACCAAATTATTTTCAATAAAAATGAAAAGATTATTATAAAGTCCTATACAAATTCAATATTTTCAATGAAAAATTTACCTTTTCTATAGATGTATGATTGATTAATCGTATAAAAGTGAGCACAAACATTTTAAGTTCAACTTTTATTTGAAAAATAAAGAATACTGTGTAAAATACACGTTGCTTTAAAGCTACAGTGGGAAGGAAAGGGTTAATAGACAGTTTTGATTATTCATATCAGATATATGTAAAGAAAATATTTTACGTTAAAATATAATATGTAATATTAAGTCCAAATTAACAAGATAATTATCTTGTTAAGGTAAATTTTTTTTACCTTAAGGTAAATTTTACCTTACGGTCAACTATCTCCGAGATATTTTGAAGCAATCATACAATAAGAAGACAGGGGTCAAATATTTTATAATAATGTTTTTAACGAAACCAAACTTGTCCACCACGCGTCACTCCAGGCGGTAAGTAGGGGAGCAGCTTTGAAATTTCGAATGGAACCCCCGCTCTCAATGTTTATTAAAGATTCAGATTATCCATAAACAACAAGCAACTTTTATTTGAAACGTATTTCTTATTTGTGATAGATGGTGTCGTAATCGCCAAAACGCCATTTATCGTATGCAAAACGTAGTTTTGCACAATCCCTTAAAACATTTAAATCACTTAAGATAATCACTTAAAACAAGCATCCCTTCAAGGCGCTTGTTTTAGATGAGTCCTGTTTCCTCCTACGGAGAGTAAAAGAGATTACGATTTGTAATAAATACTTTGAGTGACATTTTTCAACATCTCTAGTGTGATTTCATTTGAAACCTGCAGAACTTCTTTAAGATTAAGAAGTTATCTAGGTTATGATTAATGAATTTTATTTTTTAAATAACTCCAGTAAGAAAATCAAGAGGAGCTAGATCAAGGGACTGTCTTGGCTATGCTATCGCACCACGTTGATCTATCCATCTTAAAGGAAAAGATTAATTTAACAAATTTCGAATAATTACCCCAGAGTACACGTATGCACCGTTAGCTGTAACCAGACATCATTAAACAATTCTCTAGATTTTTCTTGTATAGTTTCTTCAGCGGAACTTGAGTTACCGTCAATAAAAATGGCTCCACAATACGATTACATACTATTCCTACTCACACATTTACTTGTGAATACTGAGTATAAAATGCAGTGTGGATTTTCAGTAGTCCAATAACTCATGTTGTGCCGATTAGAAGAACCATTTAAATCAAAACTAGCCTCAACAGAGAAGCAAGTCCAAAAGACAATCTTTTTTTTATAAGATATTGCTTTATTCTTTTTTTAACTCTATGATTAAAATCATCATTATTTAGGTCTTGTATAAGTTTGATTTTATAAGGATGATATTTATAGTCTTTCAAAATCTTCATAACGGAGTTTTAATTTGAGTTCGTTGAGCTATTTTTCCAGTAGAAGTATGAACATTTTCTTGAAAATTTAATAATACTTCTAGAGATTCTTCCTGATTCGTAGCAGATTTAGATCTAGCTGATCTTGCTTCATCTGTAGCTGAGCCAGTTCTGTTAAAACCAACAGCAGTATGATAAATAGTCAATTTCGAAATTCGCAGACGATTATCATTAATCTCGTTAAATAAAGCTGTTACTACAGACTATTTCTGAGAGTGTAAATTAGCCATACTCTATATTTGTTATAATACTCTACTGGAAAAAAATCAGTTACCTAACAAGATATCAAAAATAACCATATTCAAATAGCTCGTATTTTGTCAAAACACAAGCAAATTGAAAAATTCAAGAAGCGGGTTATTTAGGAAGGTATCTAGTTTAGTTTACATGCACATCCGACATTTTTTTCATCCCGTGATGCTCATACAAACAGACAAACAAGCAAAGATAGATTCATTTTTTTTGTGACGCTGCGTCTCGAGCCCGTCAAAAATATTAGGCATTTTAGAACATTTTAGTCTAGTAATTTTTCGACATATTGTTTTGTTAGCATGTGGAATTAATTAATGGATCCTTATCGGTGGTCAGGTTTTGAGGCAGAAAATTTATGGTATGAGAGTTTGTATGTGTGGATTTTAGTAAGGTATTAAAGTTTAATTAAATTTCCGATTTGATTAACATTTGTAAAAATTGTTTGATATTTTTTTTGATGTTTATTTGTATTAAGTTTGTAGCAGCTTTAGTTTAATTTTGATATCACATTTTTTTTTATTTAAGTTTGTCAGTAATTATATTAAATAAATTGATTTTAGAATTGTAAATGTCGAAGTCTCGCTGAATGACCGATGCTCGCAACGAGGGACATACAGTCAACAACAGACTTCAGGATTCCGATGACATCTGGAATGAATTCAACATCTTTCAAAATCTGAGATGAAGAAACTGTGTGACGTTGTGACAAACCTTAATTCTGATCTTTGATGTCTCGTTCACTCGCAAATACCACAACCCAAGGAATGAGATTCAACGCCAACTGCAGTGGCTTCAAGGCTTCATCTTCACATCCCGCTTCAAAAGGACTAGGCACAATACTCACACCGAGAATGTGTCGTAGTTGAGACATGATATCCTTCTGTTCAGCCAATATGTATTGTTTTTGCTGAGGAAGCGCGTCCCAAACCTCGCTTACCGAGAATGACGACCACGTCTGTTTGTGTGACCAAACACTACTCACACGATGAACTTTGGGTTCATTTTTGGACGTCTGGATGGCTCTTTAGCTGGTGCTCGGGTAACAGCTTTGATTTTCATCGATGTCAGGTCTTTTGTGGAAACGATGCAATCCATTGATCGTTGTCCATGTAATGTGATTATTCGATTAAAAAGTACTTTAATCAGCACAGTACTACTTCCGATAATTCACAGTTCCCGATAGAGCCTAGACCAAAGTCACGGGACAACATAAAGGAGAAAGCAGCAAGAAATACAATGGGATAAACAAAAACATGATGAGGAACCTCATTTGAATCTGCCGCCAACAACTGTCGCCAACATTCCAGCCATCAACATCTGGAGAAAGCGATGCGGCGACGAGACTGACGAGTGACGAAACAAGGGGCGGAGCATCGTCGCACACACAGAATATGAAACTACAATTTGATCGAATTTTCCGATTAATCGACCCACTTTGATTTTGATTGCGACGGCGAAAGCACCTCTCCGTCCAACCGAGCAGGATCCACGGGCATTGGTGATCGGCGGATTTTGACGAGGGTCACAAATCCAATGAATATTTTTTTTTGAGAGATTTTATTTTATTTTGCAAATTAGAGTGAGTCTGTTCCATTGTATTTTTCTTTATTTTGTTTGTGCAAAATCGAATTAAAGTATGACAAAGTATGGTTATTACAAGTAAAATTTTTGTTTCCGATTCTTTTGGTATTATGGTTTCGTTTGGTACGTTTAGTTTGAATTGAAAATTTTCCGATTTAAAAATCGGTTAACTGGAAACGAAAATTTTATTTGGTTTTGTATATTTTTCTTTTCGATTGATTATAGTTTGGTTTAAATAAATATGTTTGGTTTGGTTTTGTTAATATAGTATCGTATGGTTTGATTTATTTTAAATTGACTTGGTAAATTTTAAACAATAGTTATTTATTAAATTCAATAGTTTATTTTGTATTTCTGGCCTCAAAACTCGTGGATAGTAATCAAAGTCAAACTCGTCATTATTTTGTATTTTGTTTTGTTCTATTTTTGTCGACCGTTAACTATTTTGTAATTTCGACTAATTGAATTGAAATTTCTTTTTGTTGGTAATATAAATTCCGATTTACATTATAGAAAAGAAAGTTTTTGTTAAAGTCGAATGATATTTGAATTATTTAGATTATTTTTGTATTCTTATATCCGAAATTTATGTGATCTTACAGAATAGAATATATATTATTATTTTCATATTATTTTTCGTAATTTTGGACCATTTTATTTAACATCTTTCTTAATTCATACATAAGGATCCTTGCCTGGCGTCTTCCGTTAGTCAGCCCGTTGCCGATAAATTATAACTTAGATTTTTCGCTTCACACTTGTTAAATTTATGGCTAATGTGTATATTGATATTTTAATTAATTGATGAACACTTTATGATTAATTGAATTATAGTAAAAATTTTTTTTTGGTTTTGGTTAAATTTCGTTTTAGTATGGTTTGGTATGGAAAATGGCGATCCTGTAAAAACTTTTGATTTTTAGTGAGAAAATTTGTTTATTTTTGGAATATTTGACAAGTGTGGCGAAGAGTTCGTTACCAGGATACAGATTGTAACGTTACAATATAGTAGTTAGATATATTGTATTTTTAAATATAAGAAGAAAATTTACACTACTGGAAAAAAAATCAGCCACCTAACAAGATATCAAAAATAGCCAATTTTCAAATAGCTCGTATTTTGTCAAAACGCAAGCAAATTGAAAAATTCACAAAGCGTGTTATTTGGGAAGGTCTCTAGTATGCACATGCACATCCGACATTTTTTTTCTTCTACATGCACATCCGATATTTTTTTCATCCCACCCCCCGAATTACCACCTCCCCCCCTCAAAGAACATGAGTTATAAACTTGAAAAAAATTCAAGTTCAAACCT
>JABFPJ010006503.1:0-10861 GCA_022817425.1 Gryon sp. ZL-2020
ATTTAAAAAAAAAAAAAAAAAAAAAAAAAAAACAAATAAATAATAAATAATAATAAAAAAAGATATATGTACATACATTGGCATAGTATCTCACATACCTCTGACTATTCTTGTTTACTAGATGAAACGCAAGTAGTTCATCAGGACGATATCCAGGGTGAAAATTCACCCCCAGAGGAGGTGGGAATAATGTCGGATTCCAATTCGTCCAATAGTGAGGACTTAAGCTCTGTCTCAAACGACGATGAAAAGAACGAGACGTCAGAATCTGAGCATGAGGAACTGGACGAAGAAACTCTCCAAATTCTGGGCGTTATTCCAGAATTGGAGGAGCCAGTTTCTATAAAGTTAAACAAGGATCTTTCGGCCCGCTGGAATTTTTGGATTCAGAATGGAGTCAAGCAAGAGGAAAAAGATAAACTCGTTTCTCAGTATTCCTATAAGGGGTCAGGTCAGATAAATGCTCCGTGTCTCAATCCCGAAATTTTGGCAGTTTTGTCGGACTCGGCAAAACGGCAAGAAGAGAGATAAGTATTTAGTAGACTCACATATTAGTCTACGAGCTGCTATGATTGCACTCGGACAAGGGATAACAACATTGTTGAAACCTGACGTGAACTTCCCAGGAAAAAGTGATCTACTGAAACAACTTTGCGACTCTGGCAAATTGATGTCAGATTTGTCTCGACAGATTTCTTGCTCAAGAAGAGCCTTCATATTGCCTGGAATGGACAAAAACCATAAAAGCATTTTAGAAGAATCTAAAGTTGACTCGATGCTTTTTGGAGAGGATCTGGGCAAGAAGCTGAAAGCGGCAAAGTTGTACGCAAAGTCAGGCCAGAAGTTCATAAAACAACCTTCTCAGCCCAAGAAAACTCCATTTAAGGCGCAGAACTCGCAGGGAAACTTCAAGGGCCAGTCGAGGTTGCCGGGTCGACAACGACAGGTCTACCCAAAGAAAGATCCGCAAAGATCGAGAAGCTATCCCAATCAAAAGGACGGATACAAGAGAGAGTCGAAGAAATTTCCGTCGACGAAACAGTAAAGGTAAAAGGATTGGCAAGTCGTCTTAAGTATTTTCAATCCGCCTGGAAGTCAATTACACATAGTAAAATGATATTAAGCGCGATCAAAGGTTTTAAGATTTGTTTTACGGGAAATCCGGTGCAAGAAGGCAGTGTACCCACAGAACCATTTTTAAGGGGTTCCCAATCCATCAAAGATGTAAAAATAGCCGTCGAAAATTTGTTAAAAACGGGAGCAATTGAGCGCTGTGCTCCCTCAGAAGTTCAGTTTTTGTCGTCATATTTCCTAGTTAAAAAGTCAGACGGAACTTTTAGGTTCGTGTTAAATTTGAAAAAATTGAATCAATTTATTTTAACGTCTCATTTTAAAATGGAAAATGGGCACACAGCAGCGAAATTAATCTCCAAAGGTGATTTTTTAGCCAAGTTGGATTTGGAAAATGCTTATTTTCAAATACCAATTCATCCATCGAGTTCGAAGTACTTGAGATTTATTTTTGAGGGACGTATTTATCAGTTCACATGCCTTCCTTTCGGGTTGAATGTAGCACCGTATTTATTTACGAAAGTGATGAAACCGGTAGTTTCTTCACTACGACAAAGGGGATTCCGATCTGTTGTTTACCTGGACGACATACTATGTATCGGTTCGTCAAAGGTTGAGTGCGAAGAAAATGTAAAAGAGACGATTAAATTATTCGAGAAATTGGGATTTATAGAAAATTATAGTAAAAGCAATTTAGAAGGAAATAACAGAACGGAATTCTTAAGCTTCATCTTTGATTCCCAAAGTATGACATTAGAGATCGCGGAAAAGAAAAAAGTTAAACTCATGAATCATATTGTTTCGTTTTCGAGATTGAACAGTTGTACAATTCGTCACTTGGCCAGTCTTATTGGCTCATTAAACGCGGTTTGTCCAGCTGTAAAGTACGGCAGATTGTACTTAAGACAATTCGAGCAAATTAGATTCTCGGGTTTAATCAGAAATAATATGAACTATGAGGCAAAGATTACCTTGCCGCCATCATTACAGCCGTCGTTTAAATGGTGGAAAGACAAAATTCCGATAGCCACGACTAGCCTTACAGAAACTACTTATGCTCGAATTATCTTTACGGATGCATCCTTAACTAGCTGGGGCGCCTATTGTGATGGCCAGTCGACTCATGGTTTTTGGTCTGCCGAAGAATGTAACTTTCACATTAACCGTTTAGAATTAATCGCTATCTTTTTCGGCCTTAAGTGTTTTGCCAAAGATCTGAAACATTGTAATATTTTGCTTCGAGTAGACAATACTACGGCGATTGCCTACATAAATAAAATGGGGAGCGTACAAATCAAATATCTTCACGAAATTGCCCTTGATATTTGGCAATGGTGTGAAGATAGAGATATTTGGCTAAAGGCGGCTTACATTAGTTCGGCAGATAACTTGCAGGCGGACCAAGAGTCAAGAGTGAAGAACGTAGATACTGAGTGGTCACTGGCGGAGTATGCTTTTAGTATAGTAGTTGCAATGTGGGGAACGCCATCAGTGGATTTATTCGCCTCACGTATAAACAAAAAATGCGACAGATACTTCTCATGGTATAGAGATCCGGGCGCGGAGGCATTAGATGCCTTCACACAAAACTGGGGTTCGGAAACTTTGTTTTACGAGTTTCCACCGTTTGCGATCGTGCTGAAAACAATACGCAAAATTATTTCGGATAAAGTCAAGGGGATACTTATAGTACCAGACTGGCCCAACCAGCCATGGTATCCGCTGCTCCGACGTTTATTAATTTGTGATCCTATCGTTTTTCAGCCATCCGAATTATTGTTATTGTCTTCTTGCAGGTGCATTCGACATCCACTGAGGAGGAACCTGCAATTACTTGCATGCAAATAATCCGGGAATCGCAGTAGACGAATACCGGAAGAAGCGATAGACATCTCGCTTGCTTCAGTATGCAAATCGACGTTAGACCAATACGCATCTTACATAAAAGACTGGTATAAACATTGTAAATCCAAGGACTTGGATCCGTTTTCGGTCGCAGAGGACGACGTTTTAAGTTTTTTCGCTGAAAAGTATAGTGCGGGTGCCTCTTATAGTGTGTTAAATACAATGCGAGCAGCCATTTCTTTTATATCAAAAGTTGCTTTTTCAATGAATAAAGAAGTATCGAGATTCTTTAAAGGCATTTATAAACTTCGTCCTCCACGACCAAAGTACGACTACATTTGGGATGTCGACATAGTATTAAATAAAGTTGAGAAATTGTCACCGTTAGAAGATCTGAAATTATCAGATTTAACTGATAGATTAGTTATATTGGTAGCACTGGGCTCTGCCCATAGGTTACAAACACTGTCGCTCATTAAATTGTCAAATATGAGAGTCACAGTGGAAGGATTTGAATTTCAAATCCCGGACAGTATTAAAACGTCACGATTAGGGGCGCCTCAGCCATTGCTATTGTTTCCACATTTTAACGAGAGGCCTAATTTATGTATTGCGAGAACAATTGAAAGATATATCGAGGTTACAAAAGAATTAAGAGGCAATTGTGATAACTTGTTAATTACTGTAAAAAAGCCTCACAAAGCCGCGTCAAGAGCGACTATCAGTCGCTGGATAAGGACAATGTTGATAAGATGTGGCATCGGCACTGAATTCACGGCGTACAGTACAAGGCATGCCTCTACGTCAGCAGCCTTGAAAAAAGGTGTGAGTTTGGGATTGATATATAAAACCGCGGGTTGGTCCCAGAACTCCCAAGTCTTCGGCCATTTTTATAATAAAAGAATTCAACAAGCCGAAAGAAATTACGCGAGTGCTGTCATAGAGTAGATTGGTTTTATGTTGAGAAGAAGTTTAAAAATCAGAGAAATATATTTTTAGTTGTTTTGAAGATTACTCACATAAACTAATAAAGTTCATATTTTTGCTCATACTCTAAAGATCTACATTGTTATTCGTCTCGAACGAGACTCGACATATAATTAAACAGTTAAACGAACTTACCTGTAATGAAGTTCGACTGTAATTATATAGAAAGTCTCGTTCGAGACGATATCCCTCCCTATATATATGGAAAAAAAATTTTTTTTTCTCCCTCCCATATCACATATTTCGGTATATCAAAAATACCTAACGCTTACTCTTAACAGTATGACGAGGGCCATGAAAGCATGGCAGGTGGTGCGTCGGTTTCCTTTTTATCTCTAAACTTTGTGTGCCATCTACCGCCAATCAGCGGTACTACATTGTTATTCATCTCGAACGAGACTCTCTATATAATTACAGTCGAACTTCATTACAGGTAAGTTCGTTTAACTGTTTAATCAAAATCCTATGTGCAGCAATTAATATATTAATGAAAAAGCAAGAGTGTAGTTTTTGCACAATGACATGTTTATTTATTCATCACAATTTCTTACTTCCAATTTCCAATTAATCTGTTAAATTCAACATTTAATAATACAAAAACGAAATGGTCAAAATGATTTGTATTTATATGAAACATTCATTGAAAATGAAAAAACAGCGTCAAGTAGTCGTTTAAGTGTAAATACATGTGTAAATATGAATACCTACACAAAACGACTGAGGACAAAATAACTGGGACAAAATAACTGTTGGACAAAAAAACTGCGGACAAAATAACTGAAAAATATCTGCCAAAAAATAACTGCATTTTGCAAGTACGCGAGAACCTTTTTTTATTGTAATCTGATATAATGTTTGTCAAAACTAAGAAAACTAATGGTCATGGGGGTCATGGGGGGCGGTATACTACATAAAATACCATTGGACAACATAACATGGACAAAATAACACAGTCAAATTAACATATGACAATATAACACAAAACCAAAGTAATACCGTAAATAATAACACAAACACAATGAAAAAGAGCTTAGGCTTAAATAATTAGTATAAAGAATTTTTAAGATAATGTAATTCAATTAAACGTGGCATATTTATGGTCGCTTCGCGACCGTAATTATGAATACAAAAGTAAAAACATCATTTGAACGTGAACCTATGCAGATACACCGACCTTTGTACAAATCATAGGGTTGGGTAAATGGTGCAAGAAAGAATACTCCATACCGTTGTTACAACTGTTTGTATTTTTGCGGACTATATATAATATTTTTTCAAAATACTCTAAGCGGCATATATTTTAAGAAATTATCTTAAATATTATATATTTAAGATATCCCTTACCGGGAATGCCTTACAAATCAATTAAGTAAGAATTCAATATAAACACGACATATTATATGAATTCATGAATTGATTACTTATTCATATATCAAAATATTTATATATACAATAGACGTCAGCATTGGTATATAGTATTCAAATATCAAATAGCACAAAGAAGCTAAGATTCATAAAATCATGTATTTTTTGCGAAGTATTTAGCAGTTATTTTGTCCCAGTTATTTTGTCCACAGATATTTTGTCCGGTTACCGTGTAAATATATGACACAAAAAAAGAAAATAATTCTTAATTAAAAGTAATAATTACTGAATTATTATTTAATCGTTTATATAAACATATATATGAATTAGAAATAATGCGAATGCGAAATATATTTTCTTTTAATTTTTAATACATTTTTTTCGTTATTGTTTAAATTATTTTCTAATTATAATTACTTAATATGTTACTTTTTAATAACTAACATATTAAAGACTAAATATATATTCTGTCAAATGAAATTTTACTGAAAACAATCATGTGTGCAAGGGCAATTGTTTCGACTTAAATCGGAAATGGTAAGGCTGAATCAGACCCCAGTTGGTATTCCTCAGATTCCTCAACTGAGTGCATTGAACGCATTGTTCCTCAACTCGGATTGTCCTATAATCAGATATAGACTTTTCCCCTGATGCCCTCCAATTGACGAGATCGATTTGTCCGTTAATTGTGCAGAGTGTGATATCTAAAATCTCTCTATTATATCTAAAAAAGACCTCTCTATTATATCTTAAAACCTCTATTGCTTGTAATAAATGTGGATTCATTACCCTGGTTAACAATCCCCAGGTTTGTCCCCAACAAGTATTCCACTAGATTTTCCCCTCTCTCATTGGTGTCTGTGCTACCCCAGACTGCGTAATGTGCATTCGCATCACACCCAATGATTAAATATAGGTTTTCTCTTGTACAAAGCTCGATGAACTTTCTAACCATTTGTGGTAGCATCAGGTCCTCATCATGCGAAAAGTAGGTCGAGTAGACGATCAAGGTTCTCTCCTCGTCCATTGGTTCCCTGAAACAAACTTTCACAGTGGTTAGATCATTATTAATAAAGCCGTGCAGTATCACCCCCTCAACACCTCTAGTAAGAATGCATGACCTCGGTCTGCTTTTGTTCGAACCCACGTACAGCTGACCGATCCCGTTAAGCCTTCTAATTCCCCGTCTAAAAACCCATGGTTCTTGTATTAGTACTATGTGTGTATTCACTTTTGAAGATTGATCTGTGAGAAGGGTATCATGAAGTGGTTTCAAGAGAAAACCTTCCTGGCCTTCAGACGTTCTAAATGATGGCTCATCGATCTTCAGCACAAGGAGATCGACGATTCTTGGTCTGGAGCCACACGAGGCCACTTCCCCGTCTCGAGCCTAGGATTTTGACGCTAGATGAATTTGAATAATTCTTCGACGTCCTTTACTTGTTTGGGCATGATAACAGTTACCCTAGCCCTTTTCACAGGGTGCGCTATCATGAACCTTACCTTGAACCTTGAAGTTCGGTGCTTTTGCTGCTAACCAGTACGCCGTCAGCACACAGAAAGTTGAAGACATCCCTCTTGGCGTATGAGTCCTCGAACCTCGACATGAAGCCCTCGGATCCATCAAGGATCTCCCTGATGGCACCGATGACCTCACGCTTCAGCTCGTCGACTGTTCGGTCGACAGTCTCTCATCCCCTATACCCTCACAAGTAAGGTTCACCTTGGGGAGATTGACTGACGCGGAAGCGTAGCCAATGTTTTTTTGTTTTTTGTCGTGTCCATTTTTGTTCCCACGCGTGTGGGGAAGAAAAGGTCAGCACAGGCAGTGCCCTCTGTACCCGTGTAAGGCCTGCAATACTGCGGAAAGCAGCCTGATATTCCGCAGGAACTGTTGAAGATGGAGCCGTCCCCAGCGCCACGCATCCCTCGGCACGATATCTCACACCTTAAATTGAATCGCAAGACCCGGTATCCTGGGCAAACTCAAGTCAAGTTACCCGATGGGCAGTTGCGCTCAGACCATGGGGGGCCGTTTGTTAGTAGCATCAGGAGACCACGTGATTATAATATATAATAATTACGTGTATAATTAAAACATTGTATTATAATTTATTATAATCATTAATTATTCAATTAAACATTAAATTAATGATTATATTAATTTATTATAATTAATTTTAAGTAAAAAATATACACATTCGTTAGTGCGTTAAAATCCATGAATTTTGCCTTTTACAAGTTACTATCTGATTCATAAATAATAAATTAAAAAAGAAAACAAATTAAACACAATATAAAAGAGATAAGCTAAAAAAATACGATACAACTGAAACATTCTTTTCCTGGTGACCAATTGCAGCAAACTTATAACAATGTTTTTAAGCTTAAATAAATCAGTGAATGATGCATTTGGGGCTTTAATGTTAATTGGTAATAATAATAATTATAAATTTAATATGGCCATACATATTGGTGGGTTAACTTTGTGCCTGTACAACATATGTTCAAATATTATTTTATTTTAAAGTGTGTCATGTTTTATGAAGTTAATTAAGTGTTCTATTCGATTATACAGATAAAAAGGCACAAATAAAAAATAGCACAATCTTCTGGCCAACTAATTTCTACACTGCCAGTTCTGTTTGTAACTATGCGTGTATCAAACATTTTTGTATATTCGGAGAGAAAGTTTTAGAATCGAACAATAAGATAAGATTTGCCATGTAAATAATTTCTCTGTGAACATGTACCCCTATAATGTACCCAGTCATGCAATTTTTTAAGTTACCGCAAAGTTAAGGTACAGGATACTCATTGCCTCAAAGCTTACTTGACGTCAACTTAGCGAAACTGAATGTTGACTGGGTAGATATATGATATAAACTCTACGTAAATTAAAGTCATATACGTAAGTTATAAACGTTTTTGCAGATATAGCTCATTTTGGAATAATGTTTCTAAACGCATAATACAAATGCTAATTATTATGCAAATAAGATGCTACAAGCCAATATACATTCATGGTTATGGAATTATAATTTTATCATTAGAGATTTACGGCAAAGTTTTTATTATTAAGTAAACTATTCAGAAGCACAAGTCTTTCCATCACAAAATTAAATATTCAATTATGTGATTTTTATTTTTTATTTACAATTTTTGGCGGGCAAAATTAAATATAAGAATTACATTTACTTATACTCAAAAAAAGAAGTCAGAAACTGTCAGAACATAGCAAGCAGAAATAGTTTGAATAAAACAAAGGAATTTTTACCGGACTTTTAAGTTATACTAACTTGACATTTGACAAGAACTAACCTTTTTCGGCAAATTTGATATTAAACCAAGGTAAAAACTGCTTGACTGATCAAGTTGTAATTACTTGAAGTAGGTTGCCTGTCAATTCAAGCTACAATCGTCAAAATGTCAAGCTGTTTTTCATTTCTTTTTTTTGAGTGTAGTTGGTTTAAAGTACTCATTTTGAATAATATTACTCTAAAGTTTGATATATATTAATCTATATGGTCACTAATCGTTCAATCGAATGTTATACTTTGGTGAACTTGGTTTTGTAAATGAAAATGTATTGAAAATAGTATATTACGCAAGGTAAACTGATTTCCGATCATCTCCAATGTTGTGTACGATATTTTTCGTTACGAGGGAGGGAAAACTGCCGTTTTCCGAAAATTCCCTAGTTAGGAAAAGGGCACTTTCCCTCCCCGCGTGACGAAAATAAACTTTTTCCTAAATGTTGATTTTTTTATATATTTCTACACGTATATGATAATAACAACTCTAGTAAAAATTGCAATTGGGTTTTGATGTGGCCATGATCAGGAAACCACAGTACCTAATTTGGCCATAATTAACTTTTTAAATTAGGATATTATATGTGTGTAACGCTAGGAACTGATATGGTCCTGATCAAGTAATCTGATGAAATAGAAGTGCCACATCAGGGCCTGATGAGGGTCTGATTCGGATTCCACAACAGATGAAAAAAAAGTGTTTTTAAGAAGATTTGAACCAACGACCTTCTAATCAGTAGGCAAACCCTCTAACCGCCACACCACCAAAACTCTTGAACATCATAGTTAAGAGCTTCTACTACTTATAGGTTGGCTAAGTTGTGGTTGTGATGTGGCTAACCCTATGAGGCCCCCATCAGGGTAGCCTCATAAAAAAAGTCAATTTTACGTCATGGCAACCAGATGTGGACCTTGTCAGGTTCTTATAAGGCAAACCACATTACGGTATACCTGATTATGGCCATAACGATGCCTAGCGTTACACACATAATATTACCTCATCAGAATATCGTATGTGGTCTTGAGCAGGATGCCACTTTTCGAAAAAACATGATACTTGCCTCAAGTGGGTCTAATGTGGCCCAGATACACGTAAGAAAAGGGTACATCTCCTATATTTAAGCATAGGAGATGTAACCTTTTGTACACAAAATATGAGATGTCACCTTTTACGTAAGAAGCGTCGATTTATAGGCTCAAAAAAATATCATTTTTTCATTATTTGTTTGATATTCAAAAACAACAATTACTTCATACAAGTAAAACAAAACTCCAACTTCAGATGGTTTCACTCCTGTGACGTTGCCCTAATAAAATTTTTCTCAAATTTCAATTTTCAGATAAGTTCTGAGTAGATTTAAAAGAGTTCTACAGTTCTTCAGATTATTATCAATAGTTAGTTTTTTAAAAAACTAACAAAACTATCTTTGACTCTGGCATGATTTTGGCATGACTCTGGTAAAACTCTGACAAGACTCTGGCTCTTTTATTAAATAATAAAACTAACTTTGATTCTAGCATGATTCCAGTTAGTTTTTTTACAAAACTAACAAAACTAACTGGAATCATGCCAGAATCAAAGTTCGTCACCAGTTAGTTTTTTTACAAAACTAACAAAACTAACTGGAATCATGCCAGAATCAAAGTTAGTTTTATTATTTAAAAACAAACTAATAAAACTAACTGCAGTCATGCCAGAATCATGCCAGAGTCAAACCAGAGTC
Source organism: Gryon sp. ZL-2020 (assembly GCA_022817425.1). NCBI lineage: Eukaryota > Metazoa > Arthropoda > Insecta > Hymenoptera > Scelionidae > Gryon > Gryon sp. ZL-2020. The sequence goes on from JABFPJ010006503.1 coordinate 10,307, forward strand.
TTGCCAGAGTCTTGTCAGAGTTTTGTCTGAGTCGTGCTAAAGTCATGCCAGAATCAAAGTTAGTCTTGTTAGATTTGTAAAAAAACTAACAAAACTAATTGAAAAATGTCAGACTCATGCCCGAGTCCTGCCAGAGTCATATCAGAGTGATGCCAGAGTCATGCCAGAGTCATACCAGAGTCATGCCATAGACTTGGCAAAGTCTTGCCAGAGTCATGCCAGAGTCATACCAGAACCAGTTGCATATATCTGGCCCCCGTTTTTCTTTAATTTCATATACTAACTTTGATTCTGGCATTATTCCAGTTAGTTTTGTTAGATTCTTAAGAAATACTAACAAAACTAACTTTGACTCTGACATGACTTTGGCATGACTCTGGCAAAACTCTGGCAACACTCTGGAAAGATGTTGCACGGCATGACTCTGACATGATTCCAGTTAGTTTTGTTAGTTCCTAAAAAAACTAAAAAGAATCCTGCCGGAATCAAAGTAAGTTTTATTATTTAAAAACAAACTAACAAAACTAATTGAAGTCATGCCAGAGTCATGCTAGA
>JABFPJ010006504.1:0-10860 GCA_022817425.1 Gryon sp. ZL-2020
GGGCAACAGACGCACGTGAATTAAGCGCGTCAGATGCACTAAAAAAGAATATGATTTAACCTTATTTAACAGTGCATCTGTAACCCGTATATACGTACGACTGTTGTACGAAAATATTTTCTGTGTATCCATTAATTTTTTGCAAAATTTAACAAAACAAAATTAAAACAAATTTTGAGTGTATCCGAACTCATAAAAAATGAATCTGATCATACCCAAAATAAAGTCGAATGTACCTCAACATATTCTAAGTAAATCCAATTGTATCCAAAAAAATCCCCGAGTATATTCAATATTTGCCTGAACATATCAAAATTAAAATTAAACATAAGCATATTCCAACTTTGCTAAATTAAACCTGTACATATTCATAACATCAAAAGCAAATTTAGGTTACTACTATTCTGATATACAAATGAATAGTAATATATCTCGTTAAATACCATAGAATATCATAAAAGTTATTATTTTTATTATACGCATTATTTATTATACATCTAAAGATATAAAAATTAATAATTTAATCTATTTCATTGTAAATGTCAAAGATCAGAATGTATACTTTTAATATTTATTAAATATATACATGATTTGTAATATAATGTACAACAATCAACTTTAAATATATTTAAAGATAATATCTTTGGGATTTTCTAATGTAACTATTTCTAATTTTAAGGGACATTGTAGCCAATTACTTAGTAATTCTTGAGTATATCCTATTAAGAAGTACATTTTCGCTGGGGCTAGACGTCTGTTTAAAATCATTGCAACTCTTATAACATTATGTTGCCTTTTAATAATGATTTCACTCAAAATCAGTTCATGCCATGTTCCAGATAAAAATTTGCGGATAAACATATCTTCAATAACTGTTTCAGCCTTTCTAGGCCCACCTTTCAAATTAGCTGAAACATTTCAATTTAATTAAATTACAATAACAATTATATTTATATCTCATTGAGAAAAATATATTTACGTATACATTTTACATTAACCTGCATATTATACATTCATTTAAAAATATAAATATAATTTGTATAAAATGTATTTTTAAATTATATAAATATAATAAAATTGTAATTGTTATAAATTTAGTTATATGATAAATCAATAAATATATGAAATGTAACAAAATGTTTACATGTATTCCAAGAATTCCATGATTTTTTGTGGGCGATTTCAAAGGGTCGTTGAGCCTTTTCATAAGTCAAAGGTAGTGTCCTTTTTAACGTTGGTTTATATCTTCCTGATGAAATAGAACTCATAATTGCTGAAGTATGTAAATAATTTTGCATTTGTTTGTTTAGTAAGTTGCTAACCTAAAATAGGTAGAAATAATAAAATGATCGTGTAGAAATATCATTGATTTATATCAACTTACGTTAAGTAATTTGCTGGTTACAGCCATGTTCTGTTTAATGTTTTGTGTATTATAAAGTTAGAGAATTGCATTAATAACAAATTAGAAGATATAGGTTAGTTTTATCTAAATTGGCTAGTGTTGTGGTATTTTCTTTTTAAGTCAAAATATTCAGACTTCACTCTATTCGCTAAGTTCTTTACTACTTTCAGAGTAGTGTTGAGTATTTTCAAAGTTGGCAATAGTAAATGACCGGGTATTACAAAATTTATAAAATTATTATATTATATATATAATAAATATTATTATATTATATTATATTATAAAATTGATAAAAAGTCGATAAATTTCATTCTGAAATATTATTAATATTACGAAACTAAAATTATAATATTATGAAAAATATTAATCTGCTTATTCATAAATTTGGAAAAGTAAAATATTTAGAACATCGAGTAAAATGAATTAGGAAAGGTAGATAATTAATTTTATTATGAAGATTTTGATTTAAAAATATTATAAAATTATCTATATAAAATTAAACGTAAAAAACAAACTTAAGTTCTTTCAAATATTTTTTATTATTTTTTAAAAGTTTATTTTAGTTAAAATAATATTTAATATATATTTAGTATACTTAGTAAGTTATTATACTCATAGTATATAATATAAAGATCATCACAAAAATATTTTGGGGAATAATGATAAATACCATAGCCGTGATTTTTTATATATAAAAACATTTATTACACAATCCATTGGGAATAACATTGATACGAATTTATATATAATATATAATTCATATAATAATTCAATAATGAAAATAATAGTAATCATTATATAAAGTAAATTCACATAAGTTTTATAATTTTCTTTTGTTTCTTTTGCAAACTTTCTTTTAAATCCAAATATACCATTTATTTATAACAAAATATCTTATTCAGACTATTTTTTCACACGAAAAAATATTATTTAGACAATACATAGTATTGCAATAATCAGTGCTAAATTATATATATATATATACATATGTGACACACATATTAACTTCTTATTATTTTATAATTAAATACATAAACAATACGTGTGCATTATTTTATATACGACGATAATATAAAAAAATCTTTAAAAACATTGTATTTAGGTAATGAATTACAAAAATAAAAATATTACAAATGTGTTTAAAAATTATTAATGCATATCCAAAAGATTTGTGGATTTCAGTAAGTAAAACTTTTTTTTATACCAGCTTTATAATTCACAGCCATTAATCGATAGCATTTTAATTAAGTAATGTATTTTTAAAGCAATTTTTTATTTTCTTAATAAATTTGTATTATATTATAACATTGAGTTAATCCATTAAATCAATAGTAATTTTACATAAAACATTTAAATGTATCATTTGATTTATTGGAAAAGATAGAAAAATACATGTACTTTGAAAATGTACCATCGTAATGTGCAAATCCGATGTTGCAATTCACATTTTGTCGTTTTACATTTCAAACCTTGAATGTAATTGTAAATGTAATGTAATTAATATTTTATTGGATGGTAAACTTGTTGTGCATAGTTGATATTAAATTAAAATGTGTGTTAAAGCGACACTTATGACTCTATATAACAACATTTTGATTCTTTTAAAAGTGCAGTTTCAATAAAAAGAAGTACATACAATGCCGTGTGGATAATTTTTATCTGTAAAGATTGTTTTAAGCAAAACTGATGTTAAGAGCTTAATAACAAATGTTCTTATAACAATATATGTGATAAAATAAACAAATAAACTTCTCTCACATTTTGTATTAATGCCCAAAATAGACGTAAAATAATGTATAAAATGTAAAACTGTTTTTCATAATAAAATTGATAATATAATTAAATAATTCATTTGTAAACTGCAGTCGAATGTTAAACAAAGTTAATTATCAATTTATGATTTCATCTTTTCTGTTGATAAAAGAGAAAAAAATTAGTCTCACTGTTACAGCGATAGCGGCCTGCGAACTAAATTTAGGAGGCGGCATCGTACTGACCTAAAATATCTATCGGACATTCATATAACATCTTGAAATAAGCTTTGATTTCTTCTTTAAATATAGCGCGTTATCTTAACAGTTAACATCATATATTACTCCACATTTATTATTGCAATAGCAATAAACAATAAAACAACGATCGATTACGTCAACATTTAGCTCGGATTAAGCTTATAATATTCTTTTCTTAAAACCGAAGCAACCAAGTGTTTAATTAAGAAGACAGTGTCATTTGCTAAATACAAAATTTATCATTTTACTTGTTTTGCGATTCAATGTTATTTTCAATAGTTTATATCTGAACAATTTATTTAATGACAGTGCCTTCGAACAAATTATTTTCATAAAAAAGAACTGATATAAATATTATATTGATAATTTTCTTGGAATACAATTACTCTCACAGAGAATGTCATAATGACTTATAAAGCCAAGGATATTAACGTTGACATAATTATTCAAGGCTTAGGGAACATTGTTAGGATAGCGGCGCAAATTTGCTGTGGATCGGTTTCATGAGGATGAAGAGCCATGGCCGCTTGGACTTGCTCTTCCGGGAAAATATTTGCAAGGTGATAGTGTAATCGTCGTCTGGCGTCTTGTGTCTGACTGCACCAGGTTGGGTGCATGCTCGCGGGATTGGGTAGTGAGGGCAGTAAATTGAGCTGCGGATCGGAAGCGCCGAGTCGTTGCCCCCGGGTAGATGAGGTTGTTAGACTTGTTCCATGGAGCGGCCAGGCGCGGTACGAGTCTGGCGCTGAAGCAATCCGGGTGACGTGTTGGTGGTGATGATGATGGTGTTCCGGATGCTCCCAACTGGAAAAAACTTGTATATATTTTCGTCCTTTAAATATACATAATATATACATTTTAAATATTATATAATAATTTGTACGTTTACTCATCATTAATATTTTTTTCTCTTATTTATACTAATCTATACAATAATAAAGATAAAAAGTATAGTTATGTTTTGAATCGATTTAGAATGTTGAATGAAAAAAGCACAATTGAAAGAATGCAATAGTTAATTGAATTCAATCGATTCTCATTTGGATGGATAGATTTTCGATCGAAGATATGCAGAGTCAACTAATTAAACGAAGGGCAATGAAATAAATGTTGTAATTGCGCTGCATACCTCATAGGTACAGGATAAGATGAGTCGTTGCTCGCGTGCCTTGTGAGTGGTCGATGCAATGTTGGATGTGTTGGATTAATGACCGGTTGCGACGGTAGAGTTTGTTGCTGTTGTTGACTTGTCGACGATGGTGCTGGCTGTTGCTGCTGATGGTACCTTCGCAACTGATAAAGACGGGGATCACAAGTTGGATTGAGAGTGAGCTGACGTTGCAGTTTTCTGTGCATGTTCGCTGGCTCTGGCTCTGGGTTTGGTATGCGCGGTGCCGCCCATCCGACAGGTGCCAAATATCCTGTTTAACATTTTACATTCAATCTTGAACTTATTTTTTATTTTACATTTATATTTATTTAATAATTGAATTTTTATTTGAATTTAATAAGAAAATATTTTAATAGAATAATAACTTTTTAATTATTTTATAATTATAATTTGTTATAAAAATAACATCAGAAAAAAGGGGGAATATAAACAGTGATATAAAAAAATAGTACATTTTTAAAGTGAATATGTGAATCCGAATAGAGAAAATACGGAGTACTCAGTGGATTACCTTGAGAACCTTGCGTCATTTGTTGGGTATAAACGGCGGCATTTGTGACTGGATCAGCAGTGACGTTCTCAACGGATCTGCTTTTTGAAACGGAGGGCATTGAAGAAACGCAAACGGATCTTGTTTTGCATACTGGTTGGTGTTGCGAAACAACGACACCGGCCGTTGGTTGAGGAAGAGGAAGACTCAGACTCGGTCCTCGGGCTTGTAAATGACGCTGAGCGTGTTCTACGAGTCGCTCCGTCACGGATTTGTGCGGATGAGGGCCACGCTCTGGATGACGAAATTTACACTTATTTCCATAAGTGCATTTCTGTTAACAAATAATACATTTTTTTAACATAACATTTTGTATATTTCCTTACATTGTCTTTGATTAATATAGTTAGCTTTATGTTTTGTACCTTAGCATAAGGACATGGAAGTGTTGGATCCGATTTTCGAGGACCCATTTTCAAAAAGTTATCTAACGTTGGACCGCTTCTTCCTAACGGATCATCAGGAGGCATGAAACGATCATTTACAAAACTATACATCAAAATTCTCTCTTCAACGACTTTGCGAAATTCCGGATTCTCCTGCGCCAAATCTCGATAATTGTCATTGCTCACTACTATACCATCTAGTTCTGCTGCTAGTCTTAAAATGTACCGGTCATCATAACACACCATACGTTTGCCTCCAACTAATCTGTAAACGTTTTATTTCATTTATTAAGATCTATGAATAACTTGTAATATTCATTATGAATAGTAATGTATTGTTGTGTGAATTGAAACTATATTATCAAAAGGTTATATTTACGTCTAATTGTACTTTAATAATATGACTATTATTGTATTTCCATAAAGATGAGATTTCCAAATTTAAAAGGCAAGCGTTCGCAAGAATGAAATGTAAACTGTTGTAAGTTTCTTGTATGTATATAATACTCATCTATCATTCAAAAAGATTAAATTGTTTGATTACTTTCTCTCCTGAATGGGGTTAATTAGTTATTCATATTAAATAGTACATAATCGCGCAGAATCTCTGTCACGTTATTAATTAATACATTTCATTTCTTTCCTAAACCACACACTGCAGTTAAAGTAGATCTCTTGTGAAAGTTATGATCATTATCTATTATTTTTTCCCATTATTGATTTAAACAATGCTTATTTTTGTGTGAATCAGTTTACTTTTTTAGATCAGCTTATTGATGGAAAGAAAATAATTTTACACAAAATTAGATCATAACTTTTGCTTTTAGGAAGTAACTTCCACACTTGATTTACTTGAATAAAATGTAATTTTTTAATGTTAATAAAAAATAATAATCTTATTTTGTATTAACATAAAAAAATTACATTATATAATTACATAATCATAACAACAAACCTGGAAGGTGTGAAAACTAGTAGGCGATCTCGTTCGAGTTCGCCGAGTATTTCTTGATCGGCGATGGGGTTGTCTGGCCTGGAGGCCTCCTTTCGCCACTTTGGCACAAACACGGTAATTTCGCGATGTCCTCGCGCGCGAAACCAATCGACGCAAATTTTAATGCCCCTACAGGAAAAGACCTCCTTGTTGCCGTGGCTCATTGCGACATTGCTACCGTCTATGACAACTGGTCGCAATGCCGCCGAGGATAATAAATGAGCGGTCGTACTGACACAGTCTTCGGTTGTTAAATCGGCATCGGGAAAGCCGTCAGTCTCGTCGGGCGTGTCGGCCAATTTTGGCGAACTTGCTCCCAACTTAATTAACTCAGCAAGCAGTTCATTTTGTCCGGGATCGGGTCCGAGTTTCAGCAATGCCGCCTGAACTAGCCGCTCTGTATAGCCCAATTTTAATGCAAATTCTACCCTCGCTATGTAACCTGTAATCATTTTGTTGAAATTACAATTATTATTTAAGTTATATTTATCGAAACAATTAATTATTTTGTTCTTAAGAAAAAAAAATTCATGAGTTCAGATTGTATTTTTTTTAGTGTTAAGTAGAAATCGCTTAATTTTTGACCTGGAGTTTGTGTTGGCGATGGACTCTGAACGGTAACATATTCGGCGAATTCTGCCGCAAGGGTGTCGGACGTGGTGCGGGAAACGTCAGAATGCGCCGATGAAGAAACTTGCGATTCCAGTTGCGGATGTATCGCAACTTGTGAACCCAAGGAATCTTCGGCTTCGAAATCGCTGTCATATGACGAGTCTTCGGCCTCTGCACCACTTCCTGCTCCAAGCACTGTACAGTCCACATATCTCTGTAAAAATGAAATATTTTGTTAGTCATAACAAAAAAATTAGGTTAAATAGTAAAGTATAAAATTTTAAATATGAATAATGGTGAAATGATTTCAAACGAAATGTCATATAATGGCACGCAAAATGACGTAGCAAGTGATTTTTCTTGCTAACACAAAGTTTCCACGAAGATTCATTCAACGAAGAGAAAGTATCGCTGATTGTGCAGAATATTGATATAATTAAATTAAAATGCAAACAGCAACGGGAATCGCGCAAAGCAAATCAAATAACGATAACTGTTTGCTTGATCGTGTATATGAAATAACGGAAATAACTCTTGATTGCGAAAAGCATCTAATTGCATATTAAATCTCATCCTACTTTCGTAGAACAGAATTTCAGTGTAGGTGAGAATAATTAGTGAACTCATTTATTTTGAGTTTGAGTATGGAACTTTTATAAATGATAACTGCAACAATGTATTTCTTGATGTTTTTTTTATAATAAACTTTTCTGCGCGCTTTCATATGGTAATTTTTATGACTTTTTCATGAATTTACTACATTTTAACGATTTTTTGTGAATTTTTGATATTTTTATGATTCTTTTTATTTGCGTAATTTTCTGATTTTTACATAATTTTTTAAATTAAATTTTGTTTTTTTTTTTAATGGATTTCTTGATTTTTCATAAGTTTTCGACATTTTCATAATTTGTACTATTTTACGTGAATTTTCAAATATTTCATAATTTGTTTAAATAATTAAATATAAAATTTAAATATGATAATAAATTTGGAAACAAATTAAATATGAAATTTCAACTTGTTTTGAGAATTTCTCAAATTTGCGGGAATTTCCAACGTCTTTATGAATTTTGCTAATTTCTATTTTTGAATTTTCCTTAAATTGATAACATTTTCATACACTTTTCATTTTTAAAAGAACGTAAGAAAAAATGAAGTTTTTATTTTCTTTCATATTTTTAATTTATTCTCACGAAAAATTATTAAAAATATGATTCTCAGTTCAATTTGCTCTCTCTGAAAAGTGCATTCGCATGTTTTTATAATTTTTCCCGATATAGTAGATAGTACGAGAGAACTGATTAATTAACAAGTTTGTTGTATTAATTTTAAATAAAAGTATAAATTATACAAATAAATAATGACCTAAAAAATTGACTTTAAACAATTTAAATACATTTTATACTTAATTGTACTATAATAACACTTTAAAAGCACTTTTTAAATTTGTAACAAAATGATAAATGTCTTTGAATCACTCATAAATTCAGTAATAATAAATCAATAATAAACTTTTATTTGATGTAATTTGTTATACAATCGGACAATTCAACAATATTTATATTGTGATTTTAACAAGCAATATATCTTCGGAGAACCTTTTCAGTTTTATTAAATTGTAATTTCTTTTTACGACACTGTTGCCATTCGCAATTCCCTTTCGTGCAACGACTTAAAAAAACATACACACATTGACATATTGGGCAACTGCATCGTTCAAAAAATTATAAACTCGGCCGGCTGAAATACTAGTTTTGGTTTCAGGTTATATGCTTTGCGAGGTTTACATTCCAGCGGCACGCTTTTAGGATAGGCTAGTTTTCACGTGTTTCACCAGCGGATATATTTATCCGGGGATGTGCATAAACCGGTTTTTAGGTCCATATTCAGAAATAGTCGGACGAGAGTTAACATTCGAATAAAAGTTATTAGAATGAATTTCGATTTTGGTGTGCTAAGTTAAATAGTCAAATTGTTATCTTCTCTTTACCTTGAATATCATGTATATTCATCGATAAGATATTTATCAGAATCACTTTATCCATTTCTATAATATTATACAATTATAAGATATTTTTAGTAAATCAAACAATTCAAGATTATAATCATTGAGAAAAAATCTATCTGAAGTTTTTTTTATACTTGGCCAGAGACACTACCGCGTCTCTTGAAATTTGACTATTTTTTTATTTTTCTCAGTGTTCACAAAATGTCCAAAAACGCTGATTGATTGCGAAAAAAATTGATTAAAAAATGAATACTAGCGTATAATTCAATTACACATTGACGGGTGATGTTACAATATAATGTTCCTAACATCTCGAGTTATCTCGGCGAATTTATCACGTCCAGCTGTCAGAGCCACTAGACTTTATTTGTGTACTACGTTACGTACGTTAATTACTGGCGTGTAAGCGTCCGTTGAGCTAAATTTACGGCATTTGAGTTCACTTTCGACCGATCAGCAGCCGTGACTTGGTACTTTTAATTTATACATCGCGACACACGTGAAATTGTTAATTCCTCGTCAACACATTACACTTTGAAAAATAATTTTGTTTCAATCATTTTCTCAACGCGTGTTCTTGTTTATTACATTATTATACACGTTAGGCAAAATGTGTATATACATTTTTACAGTTTATTTTACGATTCAATCAGAGATGCGTTTATGAATAAAAGGTTGATGTCGTAAAATTTGTACGCGCAAAGATTTCTTTTTTCCTTTTTACTTACAACAAAAGAACCGCCCGAAGCCACGGTTGCATTTTCTGTTTTATTAATGACGAAGTTGTGGTATCGATGGCAGCAGAAGCCTTAGGCGCGAGCGATAAATAAATTTAACGCAGAGAAAACCAATCGTGAGAATGAGAAAGAGCAGCTTCACAGTTGTTGTTGTGTATATCGGTTTAATGTTTTTTAATATATAATACCATTACATAAGTATTATTTTAACAAGTTGATTTGTGCGTCAGTGGTTTCGTCATTTTTCATTTATCATTTATTGACGCTTATCTTGTCAAAATAGTTAGCATGCGCGTGAAATGAATACGAAGTCTTTGAAATTCAATTTAAATCAATTGGTAGTTTGTCTTATTTTTCAATAAATTCCGTCTGCAGAAAAAGATCAAGAAAATTTATCGAATTCACCTTTTATGCTCCTCAGCTTTGTTTCATCGACGTTTTATTAGTCGTTTAACATTTAATCGCAGACTATTTTGATGTAAATCTTGGACTTTTTTTTATCACTTTTTGTATTATTTTGTAACACTAAAGCTTATGATAAATTGTTGCTTAATGTAATTTAACAGAGTTAAATTTTCGTATAAAAGATTCTTTATTAATATCCCTAGTAAAAGTTGCAATTGGGTTTTGATGTGGCCATGATCAGGAAACCACAGTACCTAATTTGGCCATAATTAGATTTTTAAATTAGGATATTATATGTGTGTAACGCTAGAAATTGATATGGTCCTGATCAAGTAATCTGATGAAATAGAAGTGCCATATCAGGGCCTGATGAGGGTCTGATTCGGATTCCACAACAGATGAAAAAAATTTGTTTTAAAGAAGATTTGAACCAACGGCCTTCTAATCAGGAGGCAAACCCTCTAACCGCCACACCACCAAGACTCTTGAACATCATAAGAGCTTCTACTACTTATAGGTTGGCTAAGTTGTTGTTGTGATGTGGCTAACCCTATGAGGCCCCCATCAGGGTAGCCTA
>JABFPJ010006505.1:0-10859 GCA_022817425.1 Gryon sp. ZL-2020
GAAGATTTTTTGGAATAAAATATCTACTTTGTACAAAATGTCTTATTCTAAAAAAATTTAAACAATTATTAATAAATATTTGATTTCTTGGTGTAGAAATGTTCTAGTATAGAATACAAAGTGCATACAAAAGCGTTTTTTTCAATTAAATGTTGTTTAAAAGATTTAAAGTAAATTCAACTAAAATGTGTGAGAGAGACAGTAAATCTCGATGTTATTTCACCTTAACAGCCTAGAAATGTCCAATCGTTCAAATGAAAATTCCATCATCTCACTGGAAATTTTGTGTTCCCATTCCCTGGTAATTCCATACAATTTTTTCTTCAGAGAATTTGCCCGGAACTTTTAACACGGGCAGTCAAATATATAATATATTTGGAATGATACTATTTTTTAGTGTATTTATTACATGTCTAGTAAAAGTTTATGAAATGTGAATCAATTGAGGATCGTTTTCGAATTATAATAATTTAACATTTAGTAATCAAAAAACATTGTAAATTTCCGGTAACTGGAGCTTAACTTTTCGATAACTAATGTATTTACCTTAAAATTAAAAATAAAACAAATGGTTATTATTTTCAATAAAAGTAAAATTTATTCGTATCTTATTAGTAAACAATAAAAGTTAATTTATTTTTATTATATACAATCAAATAATGGATTAATTAATTTTATTATTAGATGTTTGTACTACTGAAAATGACAAAAAAAATGTTGAACAAAAAATTATGTATTTATTAAAAACTGTAAATCTAATTATTTTCTAAAATAAATTCTATTTATTCTTCACTCTTAAAACATTATTGTGGTTGGATAGGAAAAATCTTGGACGAAAACGATTTTTAGTTTTGACTAAATAATAAGACGGATTTTGTTTTGATATAAGAAAAACAAATTCTTGAACCAAAACAAAACAAAGGCATTTCTTGGTTCAATACAATCATTTTTAAGATGTATTTTTAAGAATTGTTTGATATTGTTAAAGCCATGACTTGGCGGGAAAAAGGGCGAATTTGTCTGAATTTAAAAACAAAAATGAACAAAAAGTTGTCCAAAAAAAGACAAAATAAATGGGGAAAATTGAAAGCGCTCTCCAGGACCGTGAAGGCCACGGAAGGAGAAGAAGAGCCCCTGGGCGAATAAAAGGCGCAGAAAAGTGGCATGTATGCGCGGCACACGCTTTTGCTGCATCTCGCTCGCGCACACCAACAAACTCTCGCACTCTCCCGTTGACACGGAGATGCCGAGATGCGATGCGCGTCCGTCGGTGTCCTCCGCAAACTGCCCAGTCTAGTGCGATCTCTCAAACGTACGTTCGGCCGCGATTTTTCGGAGGTAAAGACGAAACAAAGAACGTCTTATTAAAGTTGCAAGCAAACAAAGCCAAACGACATTTTAAGACATTTGAACTTTTGACGGGAAAAAGGGGAAGAACAAGATGCGACTCCTCAGTTACCTGTTCCGTCAGCGCCGAGTTTACACGTGAGTCAATGACAGTCAATGTCTCAATGTCTGTTTGTTGTCAAATCACGCGCTCATAACATAAGGTTATGTGTGGGCGCAGGCGTCCCTTTCCATTTCGCCAAAATAAAAGTACAGTCATGGTCAGCCAACGACGCGCTTCTTTTGCCTTTACCTGTCAGCGAGAAGCCAATAAAATCACAACTTACATTCAGTTTTATTTCTTTTCTTCAAATTCGTTGTTTAAGGGGAAATATTGTGTCTGCTAAAATATTCAAACGTATTATATTTAATATTTATTCACTTGTTCTCCAAGTTCAAATAATACCAATCATTTGCGAAAAAAATTTCTGAAAAAACCACATATAACTTTGTTTTTGCAAATAAAAACTTTTTTTTAACTATTTAAACGTAAATACATAGAGAAAGATTTTATAATTTAATCAATTAAAATATGGTTACATTTTAGCAAAATACTTAGTCGAAGTAACTAAACTTTAATGAATTTTAAAAGAATCAAAATTCTTCTTAGTAGAATATATATATATATTATAAAAATGGCAAAGAATATATGTAAAATATTTGCATAAAACGTTTTGAATGGTATGTCTCTAAATAGTAAAAGGTACTCCTCCACTCGACTCTGAAGTTGAGAACCGGTGATTTTATAGATCAAGAAACCTAACAAGTGCTTGACACTTAAAATTCAAGAGCCTCATTCTGCTCTCTCTGTGAAGCTACTCGTAAAGCATAATCATATTCAATTAATGTCATGTTATTATTAATATAATTTTTTTAATTCAGATCAAACAACTATCATATTGTTAACTTGTTATGAAGAATGTTGTTTTTGACCCGTATAAATAATTGTTCTTTAATTTGTCGCAACTTTTATAATTAATTAAAATGACACAAATATTCTTTTTGTATTTATTAAATTCAAATTAATTAAAAGTACCTTAAAACAAATTAATGCAAAATAAATTTTTGTGTCAATTCGTTGAACAAAATTTTGCATTAATTTTTAACAAATCAACTTCAATCGTTTCAAAAAATCAACATCGAAAACATCGGACAATAAATCTATTCCCTTTAGTTATCTGCAAACTGCGGAAGCTATTTCATTCATCGCTGAAGCTTTTTGGTCCCCTTTTTATAACCGTCGTTTTTGTTGAATCAATCTTATGACGACTAACAACTCCACAATAAATTCCATGGGAGGCTAAAACCCATATAAACTGAATAAAACACATTTATTTACACCCAACTGTACGCTAAACTTCTATTACCACGCAGTATAGCGCTCGTTATGCGATTTCAAAATGATTTTTAGTGCAATGTGGTGCAGTCGATTTCACCCATGAAATAATATTTTTGGAGTTTATTCAAGAAAAATGAGGAATTTTTATATTATTTTTTTAATAATATTAAATGTTTATATTATTGTTTTTTGTTTAATTGGTTTCTTATATAAATTTAAGTGAAATATTTTTTTAAATGAAAGAATTACAAAATGTTTCTTCTATTTTTTATCTTGTATACTTTTATAATTAAAATATTTAAAAAGTAAATTGAAGCAATTTGTTTGAAAAGTTTTCAAACAAATTTTACTTAAAAAATATGATATTTCAGACTTTATATATAAAAGGAGGAGGATGCGGAATTTCAGTGGCGAAATTTCATTCGCAAATGAAACTTTAAAAGTTTTTTAAAGTTTGTTTGTTCTCTGAAAGAGAGAAGCAACGAATTCGGCTAAAGAATCACCTTAATCGCAAACCTAGCCGTTTACCCGAAAAACACACAAATGATCTCATGAATGGCAAATTAATGTTAACTCTAATGGTGTTAACATTAATTGATCATTGACTTTTAGCATAAATAGCTGTAATTTCAAATCAAATACGTCAAAAATCACTTATGTTAGTTTCATTTATTCTAAAACTGGAATATCTCAATATCAATTATGACATTGTAAAAATGTCTTCTTATTAATCTTCTTATTAAATATTGTTCGCAAATTTCTTAAGCATAACAAAATGTTAGCATATAAAATGCTTGATGTAAATTTTATGTAAACTTTTATACATAAAATTTTCACAGATATTTTAGGTCAATAATATAAACCTTTATGGAAAACATATAGATATATCAAAATGTGTATCAATAAATATACTGCTAAAGTATATTTGAAAATATATTTCAACTATATTGTTTATATGTAAATATAATTTCACGTATATATTTTGCAAATATATTTCAGAAATATATTTTAAATATACATTAAATATATATCTTTTTGCCGAAAAAATATTACAAATATATAAGCAAAAATATACGTGCATATAATTACATATATTTTGGCTTATATTTCGAAATATATTTTCTTCCGTTAGAAAAACTTCGTGCTAATTTTTTTACTTTTCAAAAATTTTTTAATTCTTGAATCTATTTTGCAAATTTCAACAAAGGATGTTGCAAATTATAATATCATTTGCTGAAATGCAAGTAACTACTTTATCGACTTAAGGTAAGCAACATTTAAACTGCTAACAAATGATTTGATATTTAAAATTTAGGAAATCGGTGATTATTAATTACATC
The DNA here is from genome assembly GCA_022817425.1 of Gryon sp. ZL-2020. Lineage (NCBI taxonomy): Eukaryota > Metazoa > Arthropoda > Insecta > Hymenoptera > Scelionidae > Gryon > Gryon sp. ZL-2020. The sequence continues at coordinate 4,066 of JABFPJ010006505.1, forward strand.
ACAATATATTACACAATTTTTATGTTTATCTTTGTTAAATAATAAGATATGAAAATTTTAATAATAACTTCCCTTACAAACGAAAAATATATACATAAAATATAAATTTAAGTATAATCTTTTACCGCTTTTTATATGTAAAAAATATAAATTTTATATACAACATATTTTAAATATATATTTTTTATATATATTTTTATATTTACTTATATACTAAAACTATATAAATTATATAGTTTATATGTTTCATATATAATACATATTATATATATTTAGTATATAATAGCTTTATATATATATACATATATAAATATATATATAAATATATTTTTTGTTATTTTGTTTATTAATATTTTTGAAATATATTTTCAAAATATATATTTTTGTCTAAATTTTTGTCACAAATATGTTTTTATGTATATTTTTGAAATACATTTTCGTCGTGGTTTTTTAATATATTTTGTATATAAAATACGGCAAATAATACAAACAAAAATATTAGATTATAAAAATAATTATGTGGATTAATACAATTTCGCAATTAAAAATTAATTTACAAATATATTTGTTATACAAATATATTCATTTAAGGAAATAATTCTTTAAAATATCAATAAAAAATGTTTGATATAAACCCAGGATAGAATACAGTGTCTCACATTTCGGTTCCTTTCTTTTAATTAATCATAAAATTAAAACATTATGAATTCACATCAAAAGATGCGATAATTAGCTGTATAGGAAGGTGTCCTCCTATTGCGCAAGCGCAGTCGACCTCTTGAAATTCTTCTCCACGTGAAAACCATCACGGCCTTACGCTTACTCTCTGGGAACCACCGAATCGTCAGTTTAACGGCAACCGCGGTCGGTTCATCACGCAATTTCTTTTCACTGAAACATGATGATACAAAGTGCAATTTGTTCGCCCACATCAACGATTACCGGGATAACAACAATAACAGTAAAACAATTGTTTTAGAATGAAAAACACTTTATCAATCGAAAATTTGTTTTTAAAATATTATAATTTAAAAATGAAATAAAATGTTACTTTTTTATATTTTTAAATGACTACAAATTAAATAACAAATTAACAACAGTTTTTTTAAATAATTTAAAAAGTTGGTGGTGATTATAATGTTTGAAATACAATTGGATTTGATTGTGTTAAAGACAAATTTTTGATTGTAATGCTTTTTATACTTAAAAAAATCAAAATAGCATTTTTTCATCCTACAAAGCACAAAGTTTGTGTGGAATACAAAGCCAATTCTTCGCACGTATCCACGCGTAAATCAGTAGCGTGACTTCCCAGACTCGTTTCAATGTTTTGTGAGAACATCAATTTTGCAAAATTTGACTTTTCACCTTTGTTGTAAGTGTAAATGTGCGAATTAAATGATCACATTTCAGCTTCCTCTGAAAAAACAACTTACATAAAAAATGAAAATTATAAATATAAATAAAAACTAATAACTTTATACATTATAAATATCAAAATGCAATAATTTGTAAACAGGATTAATATTTCTAATTTTGTATAAAAAATGATTTTTACAAAATTAATTAATTATTTTTATTTTATTAAATCCCACACGAACGAAAATATATTTCAAAAATATATATAAACATTTTTTTTGGCGCTAAAAAATGTCTGGCAAAACTTTAGACAAAAATATACATTTTTCATATATTTTGTATATATATTTTAAAAAAATATATAATAAATAACGAAAATATATATATTAAATATATATAATATAAATGAAACATATATTTATTATATAGTTAAAATATAAAATAAAAATACATTTAATATATATTTCAAATATACTTGTTTATAACATTAATATTTTTTATATGTATAAAACGGAAAAAATCATTTTTAAATATATATTTTACATATATTTTACGTTCGTGAGGGTTGATTAAATATAAAAAATTTCATTAATAAATGTTATTAATAAACAAATTCAAGCATTTTCTTAATTTAATTTAGAAAGTTTGTAACAAAAATGCATGTTAAAACATTGTAACATAACGAAAAGTTTGATATTCCAATAACAATGAATAAACATATGAGCGCATTATGTCTTAAAGCAGCTGCATATCGGAGTCACCCCACTTTGCAGATGAATATAAAGACCATTATTTCGGAACATGCAGGAAGCTACGTGGCATGGCAATTTTTTCTACAGTTCCGCATACAGTTTTCCTTTTCTTTCTCTCTTTCTCTCTCTCTTTCTGTTATGGAAAAAAGTTGCCGGTAAAACAACGAAGAGAAGAGGTAAGAAAAAAAAGATTCAATTAAGTTCACGAGAATGAAACGAAGAGGAACAAATTGCCGGACGTTGCATTTCTGCGAACGAAGCCAATCAAGAGTCGATTGATAAGGAAACTGATCTTTCGCTTGAACGAACGTTTATTAGCGGCTATTAAATCAAAGAGAAATGTCAGAAGTCAGAGGAGCTGCATCCCTTGTGAAGTGCAGACGTGAAATGCAATTGACATGAATGACAAGCCGTGGAAATGAACAGCAACGAACAACGTTCAAAAGAAGAAGTGACATTCGAAAGTTTTGACTTTTGTCCTGCAAACAACATTTTCGTGGGTTCTTCAATAGGGAGGATATAAATCTGGTTATTGTTTGATGAAGAAAATAAAAGAAGATGTACATTTTTGGAAAATGAAAGGAAAATGAATTTCTAAAGGAAAGCCTGTTTTAAGTCATTTGCATTAGAAAAATGCAGTTTGTGGTAAAAGTCAGGAGAAATAGATTAGTTATTTATTACAGTTATATATATATATACAATTTATATTTTAAATAATACTGAATATGGTTATTTTATTTTTTAATTTTTTATTACTTTCTTAATACGTAAAAGGAAAAACTTTTTATTTATCAAAAATTATTTCCTATTTACACTTTTTTGGTTGAAGTTAATGTCCTGTATTGAAATTTTATTGTACAAATTATATCCTAATAATTTCTTCTATCTTCTTCCTTCACAATTCTTATTTTTCTTTTTAATTAAAAAATAATTTTGCAAAACAATTTTAGAAAAAATTATGAAATGATAAATAACTAAAATGTCATAACGTTTATAATTTATCATACAATTTACTTTTACGACTTATTCTCCAATTACTTATTTAGAACCTTTATTAACGTCTTAGAACGTTTGAAAAATGCAATGAGTCAGACATGTTTAGCGTACTTTTTTTTTTAGATATTTTAGACTTTTTAAAATGTTTCAAACATATTTTGTTAGTTTTTTAAACAAAAAGAGAATAGATATTTATTACTTCGAATAGTCAAAAGAAAATTATGATCTATTGAATGAGACGCTATCTTCCTATATATTTAATATAACCAGATCACATTATACACTATTATTTCTATTAATGCTATACTATTCCATTAATGCTACACTATAATTTCTATTAAGTTTACACAGAAATATAAAACTAAATGCAGTTCAATATTTTTTAAATTTATTATGCTATTCAAAGAAGAGACAAACTAGAGTTTCTTTCTGAAAAGGAAAAACACAAAACTGCTGTTCATGTCATATAAATATGCAGATGTATGCAAGCGCGCGATGTATTTAGAAAATTGATCACTTTTCAAATTGGATCAACAGTTATTTCAAAATAAATTTCATTTCTGAAATGACTTGAAAGACATAATAATTTCTGTCAATAAAAAACGATAAAATGAAACTACTTAACAAATTCTTAATAACTTCATAATCAATTAATCTTAGAACTAAAAATGAATGAAGACAAGAAAATATTCTGTTGAAATATTAAACCTACTTTAATAAAGACGCTAAGAATGCATTAAAATAATGCAAGGTGGCAAATTTGAACAAAATTTGCATAACACAAAAGAGGAAGTTGATACGTCGCGTTTTTTGCCGACTTTCATTTGACAAAGTTGCAATAATTTCATAATACGTATATATGAAGCGAGTGTTTTGAAGCGAGTCTGGGAAATTGGCTCTATAACTTGACAAGCCGTAACAGGAGCTTGCCTTGCCTGCAGCTAGCTACGTAACGGCACCAGGTTATCGATTTTTTTAAAACGTCGATCGAATGTGTCGTTATTCCGAGTTTAACGTGGAAAAGCTTTCTGATGGGTATGGTCGACGTATCACCGCAGATGTCTCACTATTTCAATCTCACGCCCGAAGAAAGAAACCGGGCACATCCCTGTGTCAAAGTTAGATGGTACGTTTTTTCAGGGCATTGCACTTGTAACACAAAATATGCGCAAAGCTTCATTAATATGTTCATTTTTAATACAAGTTTCTTAATATTCTAAAAGATGACAACTTCTTTATTATTTCTCATTAATTAATAAATTAATTAATTAGAAAAAAAAATAATTATTATTTCTCATTTAAAAATTTAATTTAAGTTTTTGTTCTATTTTCATTTTGATTAGATTATGCATTTTCAATTTCATGATCATCAAATTTTAAATACTATAGTATATTAATTTTTTCTCACACGTGCATCGAAAACACATCTTTTCTTCCCTCAAAAGTGGGACGAAAAGGGCACTTTCTCTCCCGCGGGAGGCAAAGTATTTTCATCCCGCAAATAACGTAATGGAATTAATTGGGATTACTTTTCCTCCCTAGGGAGAGAAAGTGCGACTTTCATCACACTTTTCGGGTACGAAATAGTAACGAAAAATATAGTACGCAGCATGGGAGATGATATAACCTCGCGGTTACAAACCTCGCCTTCGGCTCGGCTTGTAAGCTCCGCTCGGGAAAACGAATTCCCGATCTCATCTCCCTTGTTGCGTAATATACTATTTCTACCTAGTTGCAGAATATAATATTTATTTAATTACGAAATAAATACTAAAATTCTTTTGTATTAAACTATATACTAGGTTTTAAACACAGAAATCTCATCTGTTTAAAAAACAACTTCTAACACTAAATTTTATTCTTAATTCATTCGAAGGTGTTCTCATCCTTTAAAACGATACTGAGTATATATCTATTATTATTTATAGTTAGATTATCGATTATAAAATTTGATATGAGCACGAGACAAAAATAAAAACATTTTACTGAACACGTAGGAGGTGAAGCTTGACCGCACGTACACGATTGTAACATATACATCCCTTTGTCTCTGTCTTTGCGTCTGTCTATTTCGACGAACAGTATATCTAAACTTAGTGTCGTATCGTATCGTCTTAAAGTAGACGCTGGACTTACACTAACCCACACACACGCTCATCTCTTTTACAACCTTTAATTCACTCAAGCAACATTTTGGCCGCGATCATCTTTCTTAATCAAATAATCAAATTATCAAATCAAAAGGGACCACAAGAATTGACTTTTTTATTGCATCCGAGATTTCAAATTAGAAAGTCATTCCTTCACGTGTTCAGATTTGTCATTCTCGATCTGACGGTTTAGTTGATTGAAATATAAATAATCAATTTAAACAATTATGATTATGATTAAATGCATTCAAATGGTAATCATCTGAATATATAAAAGTATTATTGTTCAATTATGTGCTTGTTCTTTTTTTTTCTTTTTCTATATGTATAATCATTATATATTTAACTTTTTAAGTTCGTATAATAAATATCTTCGACTGTCAAGTCGAAAGATATCATAAGATGCCCACAAGAATTCATTAAAATTCAGAGACAAAATAAAGAATGAGCATATTAGCATATCCAAGTAATCAATACCTATGCAAATATAAATTGATAGTCAAATTTTTGAAAAATTTCAGATTCCAAAAGATATTGAACAAAATGTAACATCAATGTTTTTTTTTTTGTTTTACAACATTATTATATTTTTCTCATTTCAATACATTTATATCGTATTTTCTAATTTCAATGATTTTCTTATTGTGAAATGATTGCCGGCAAAAATGCTTTAATGTGATGTCAAGTTCGTTTCGCTCTGATTAAACAATTTCTAATGTAGCAAATGGCCAAAAGTTGATGAAAATCATTTCGTCATTCAGTCAAGTCAGTAATTTCGCGTAACTATTGTTCGTACCACGTGAAGCATTTCATCTAATTTCGCATTTGTTTCTTTTATTCACTTTGTATTAAGGGTCGCGCAAGCGACCCGCCGAGCCAAGGTTTTATTTATTACCTATTATGTTAGGTTTATTCATCAGCTGACAACCGACACTGACAGCGCGACGGCGCGACCCTATTTTCTGGAAACCAAAAACACGCTTTAAAACTGTCTCTGTCTAACCTATTAGTATCTAATGGAAATCGTGAGACAGAAGTTGGCTTCAACACAGACATAATGAAATAATTATGAAATTATTAAATCAAATAAATCGCGCAATTTCAATTTATTAAAATTTATTATTCAATAGAATAGATAGATATATTTATGTATTTAAATATATAGAAATTAATTAAATTAAGGCGCGTAATTCAAAAATTTAAATATATAGAAATTAATTAAATTAAATCGCGTAATTCAAAAAAATTGTTTGTTAATTTTAATTATTTATTAGATTAGAAATTATTACATTAGAATTAATTAATAAGTTTAAATAATTAATTAATTAAAGGAAAATAAAGAAAGAATTTTGCTGGAAAAAAAGAATGAATTACATGGAAAACATTAATTCTGTAAGGTAAAAAAAAATTATATAATGCAAAATGACCTTGAAAAGGTAAAAATATACGAGCCAAGGTATTTATGCCTAATATTTTGTATTATTACTCGGTTTAGTCAAAATTATAACTAAAAAAAAGTTGTGATATCAATAAATTT
>JABFPJ010006506.1:0-10859 GCA_022817425.1 Gryon sp. ZL-2020
TGGTTGCCACAATATTCGCCATGGCATGGCTATTAGTGTGGTAGATGCTACAGACCTTGCCATACCATGGCTAGTACTGTGGCTTGTATCCATGCTCATGGCCACAGTTTGGCAAATACTGTGGCAACCATGCCTAGACCTGTGGCAACATATATTGTTGCATATTTTTGCATAAGGAATCTTCTGGTAATTTGGTGCACTATATTTTTATTACATCCTGTATATTTGTTTCGTCGCAAAATCATATTGCGTGGAATAATTGCAAATACACCGACCTTTAGATGATATTTGGAATATGTTAAATAAATGAATATAACCAATAAAAGAAAAGTAAAAAAATTATCTCAAACAAATTTCCCAAGAATATGTTTTCTAAAAACATATTGAATTAATATACATAATCAGGTTGTTTGTGTGTGTTTCTATAGAGGTAAAACTGATGGTGTGTCAATCAAATAAATACAGATTTTACACCCAGAGAAAGGTTTGGTTGAATCAACTAAAATTTTATATTTCTTTTAACGAAGTGTAATTGTTTTAACTCTTTTTTTTACTTTTTTTAAGTAATCCCTCTGTGAGTGTATTGGCATATGAAATTATTACACAAATTAAGATTTTCGACTTAACCAATATATATATAATTATTTTGCACTAAATTTTGGGATATTATTCTTGGGACATTTGTTTGGGATGATTTTGATAGTTTTGTTTTAATGTGATATTATTCATTTATTTATCATTTCTCAAATATCATTTAAAGGTCGGTGTATTTGCATCCGTCCACGTTCAAGGGATTTTTTTATTTTTGATACTAATATTTGTGATTTTGCGACTAAACAAAAATATATATAATTATTATGCACTAAATTTTGGGAAATTTTTCTTGGGAAATTTTTGCTTGTGAAATTTTTTTATGAATACAGACATGAAGATTTTTCAAAACATCATTACTTTTTCAAAAATAAAGATAACTGTTTAAATTTTAACCTGACATAAAGCAAAACTTTTAGAACAAAGTGCTTTTCACCGATTTCGAAAACATGAATTCCCTCGTAACGAAAAATATAGTACGCAACATGGGAGATAATCGGAAATTCGTTTCCCTCGCGGTTACAAACATCGCCTTCGGCTTGGCTTGTAAACTCCGCCCATCTCCCTTGTTGCGTAATATACTATTTTTGTAAAAATCCACATATTATTACAAATATAACTACTGAAATATTTTTTTATTTTTTTGTAAAAAAATAATTTTTGCAAATTTAATTTTGCGAATTTACACACATATAATTAGTTTGTCACGTATGAAGAATAAGGTGGTCCAAAAAAATTACTTTTTTAGTGCACCCTTTAGAACTGTTCTAAATAAAGACAAAAAAGTTTCATTAACGAAATTTTGAAAAAAAATAATAAATAACCCATGCCTTACAGCGATTGAATTTTTAAACATGAAAAACATCTATTTACTAATGTATAGAATAACCTATGTCGATAAAGTAGCGCGAAGTCTACAGCGCCACCTTACTTGATTTGTTCAATGTGTCTGTTAGCGCAATTTGTGTGTGAATGCATTTTTCGGCGTTCTCGTATTGCGCGAGTCTGTGATCGCGTGTTGCAGTTTAAAATAAGGATTTTCAGAGTTTAATTGTGTATGATTTTAATTATCGAGTCCTACAATAAAACTGTGTAATTGAAACATTTAATTAGCAAGTCCTACAATTAAACTGTGTAATTGAAACATTTAACAAACTAAGAGTGTTACGAAATTTTGCTGCTTTAAGTAACTTTCACGTCACCAACTCCGTGTTTTATAGATTCCGATAGGTTATGTTACCCGTCCGAGTCGGTGTCGTCGCGACTCCATTAGTGTATACCTCAAAATCTTGTGGATATATTTGAACATTTTAACAATATTCAACTTGAAAAGCTGAACACTAATATATATGTATATTACATGCTTACCATGGATCTGCCTGAGCTACGTGAAAACATTTTTTTAATCGGTGACGTGAATATGAAAATCGAGAGTGATCAATTGCCTAGCAAATTACAAGATATGAAGTTGTTGTTTTTTTTATTTACGCGTCGCGAATTTAGACTTAAAGTCAAGTGTAAGTGCGGTCATAGATGAGGTTCGGTCATTTTGGATAAAAGCTGAAATGCCAACGCAGCTACCACACCGATGTCATGAAAAATTAATGAACATTTACACCGAGTGGCGCAATTTAAGCAAACACCCAGATCGTAGTTTGAGAAAACAGTAAATTTTCACCGCTTCTCTGAAGAAGCTCACGGAAACGTGATGACACTCATCAATGATCAACAAAAAAAATTTCTCAAAAATCAAAGAAAAGACGATCGATCGGGTTTCATCACCAATATCTGGATAAGACATGATGCTGTAGAGCAACTAAATTCATCAATGAGTCAAGCAAGTGTGAATTCAGAAGAAAAACAAATTTAGTATGGTTTTACCTTAGATTTATAAAATATTTTATATCCTGTATTATGATGGATGTAATAATTCGAAATATTGAGTTAATATAATTCGTGTTTCTGTTACAGGTGATCTTTCAGAATACATTCCGAGTAAACAATCAGTGCCGTCATCATCGAGTGGTAACTTCTGTGGTCCTTCTGAACCGGAGCGGAAATTTATTAATATTGTTGATGAGAATGTTGTTGCAGTGCTCGACCGATGCAACATTACAGATAGACAAGCAGTTTACGTCTTGAGAGGTTTTGTCGGTCAATATCAACGACATTTCTCTTAGTAGATCAACAACTCGGCATCAGAATGGATTTGCATGAACAGAAATAGGAAGAAATTCGAAAAGAATTTGGCGTGAGCATAGCAACGTCGTATGTCGTGCAATGGGATGGAAAGATTTTGCCTGATCTACAAAATGTAGCCAACGTTGACCGGTTGCCAATTTTTGTGACATTTGACGGCAAGGAACAATTATTAGGAATACCTCAAATTGAGAGTGGAACGGGTATGAATCAAGCAACTGCTATAAGTGAAACTGTTTTTGATTGGGGTCTTCGCGAATCGATCAAAGCGGTTTGTTGTGATACTGTGGCTACAAATTAAGGTGGTTTTAATGGTGCTGACGCTCATCTTGAACAGACCTTCGAGTGTGATTTGTTATATCTGCTATGCAGACATCATATTCTGAAATTATTATTAAGCTCTGCGTTTGAAACTGTTTTTCCAGTTACGAAAGGTCCAAGTGTTGCGTTATTTCAACGATTCCAATCTGCCTGGTGTGATGTAAACAAGTCAAATTATAAAAGTGGAATGGATGAAGAGGCCGTCACAAAAATATTACAGGACAAAGCCGAAGACATAAAGCAACATGTTATAAACCTACCTGAACAAGAATTTGCTCGAGATGACTATCGAGAATTTTCACAGCTCGTTTTGGTGTTGTTATGAACTGCGATAATTATTTAAAATTGGCTGGCCCTTACTTGATATAAAAAAAATGATACAAGAAGAGCGATACTCGACTATTGCTCGCTGTTGCAACCAAATTGAGACTGACCGAAAGATGTACATCGAGAAACAAAGATTTCTTCCGGACAGTCCCAAAAAGGGTGGGAGATTTTCACTAAACAATAAGGGAAAAAGAGGAAAAGGGTCATAAACTTAGAAACGTTCTGTAAGTATCGCGCCGCGCGATGAATTTGACACTTTTTTCTTATTTATGACGCGGTCCGGGCCGCTGGACGCTCGATGCCATAAAGGCTCAAAATGTGCGCACCAAATGTGGCACGACTTGAGTTTTATGCGATGCAATACAATAATACATTTTTTAGATGAAGGCAATTGACAACTAGAAAACTAAATATTCTCACGATTATGAATAGTAAATTTGTATAACTAAAACCATTTGAAGTGTCAAATTCTTCACGTGTACAAAGTATGACAGAAAACAACATTTTATACCAAATGTGCCGTAACAGACGACTTTTAAGTTCTCGAAGATCAAGAACAACATCACTTTTCAAGTAAGTTGACTTAATATATATATTTTATGATTTATTTGTTAAAAAATAAGGAATTTTATTATTTATTTTTAGGTAAATTTGTTTATATAATTTCTTACTTTTATTGGTGTAAAAATATAAAATATCTTTCTTTCAGTAGCTGCAACTGGACCCAAGTTGACTTCGTATAATGGCACAGCATCGAACTCAGAAATTTCACACAGAAATAAACAAAAACACTGTTTTAACTTAACTTGATTTTATTTAACAATTTTAATTTACAAGACTTTGCGCGTGTTGATCAACCTTTTAATTTTATAAATTTAGTTACTCCTGAAAAAGAACGAGTAACTATGATGACTTACTTAAGTGAAATAGTGAAGTGAAGTATCGAAGAAACATAGCGCTTATATATGTTCAAAAATTGTTCTCCTACCAAAAATCTAATACCTTTCGAAATTTCGGTAATTAGATGGAGATCTTGAACTTTTCTAACGCGACTATGTATCCGCCGAATTATCATTTTCGTGGCCCGCTCTCTTGACCTCATTATGTCGTAATAGCGCGCGCGTAACTTGGTCCGAAGACGCTATCGGCTAATTACCATTAGATACTCTCAGCTTGTTAACTTTTTTTTCTCGACTGTCCTAATATTTAGATTTGTTTTTTGTACAGAAATTGAAATGTCATTCGTGTATTTTGAAAACCTTTTTCAATAATTAAGTAAAAAGTTATAATGTCAAAGCATTTTTATGGTTTTGGCCTTGTTTTTTGTAAGAAAATAGAATTGAAATATCAATTCTATTGAACGAGTGTTGACAATTTCATTTTCTAAATTTTAATGATTAAAACGTATAATTGTAATCTTAAAAAGGAAGATGGAATTTATGCATTCCATCACAATATCAAAGAACATTATAAGATCTGAAAAAAATGCACGTACACAGGTAGCGATAGTGTTTTTTCTGCGTGATGTTGCTACAGTACGGTAAATGCCCTGACTGCTGTATTAACCTAAAAGTAATGGAAATTTGCAAATATTATCTGTAGACTTATGCGGGCAACATAACGAAGCATTTTTCCAAATTTGTTTATTATTTATAAAGTTATTAATAATTTTCAGCAAAAAAAGGGTCAAAAATAGCTATTTTCATTTGTTTTCCTCGAAATATTTGAATTTTTTCAAATTTAGAATTGTACCGAGTCATTTGTCAACTCCGGCAATGTCTTTCTAGGATAGTTTTTATAAATCGAAAACATAGTTAACAGTTTATCTTATTATGTCTTTCAATAAAATTGCTTTATGGTGCATCATTGGAAATACAACAATACTTATCATGTGAAGGCATTCCTTCATTTGCTTACCACATGACATCAGTAGTAATGATCATCAACGTGAGTTATAGTCTAATTTTAAAATTTGCTAATGATTTTTGTTTCAAGCAATGTTCAGTGATGGAATTGCACAAAAAACTTATGAAAATGCAATGTAGGTAATGCAGGACAAAAAATAAATAATACAATCTTGAAATTACAAACAAATATACTTTTCATCTGGAAAAAAGGAAAAAATAAATAATATAGACATTCAATTTACATATACTTACTTTCATATACTCATATTTATATGAAAATATAAATATTATAATTTTCAAAATATAAATACATATTTTACTAACTAAATAGATAAATATAAAATAATATTTAATATTTTTTATACATTTAAAATATAATGTAGCAATTTATATTAACAATAATATAATAATAATAGTAAAAAATTTATTATTAGCTGATAAAAATTCGCTCTTTAAAGATGTTCATACATTGTTACTGGCTTTTGACGAAAAGGCCAAATTGTAGTCTTATTTTTGTTTACAAACCAAGATCATAGATAGTTTCGTATTATGTGATATTACGTAACACGGCACTACTATAATTGTAAGATTAGAAGAAACATTTATTTTAATCAAATTAACTTTATAATTTCACTAAACATTTACGATACATAAAAATGACAATAAGTATAATATCCAGTCAATATAATTTTAAATATGTCTTCATCTATAAGCCCTTACGAAGAAAAATATGTCCAAATATATTTGTATATTTATGTTAGATCTATATTATACTAGCTGAATCGCCGGCTTCACCCAGCAAAAAGCCTAGGACCCCATCTCTATGACCGCCTATGACTTCCAGCAATATTCCTAGCTTCATCCGAGGTATTTCTATAAACTATTTATGGGCTCTTTATGGACACCCTACAAACACCCTATAAACTTGCTGTAAGCTCCCTATAAACTCGATATAAACTCCTTATAAGACCCCCAATAAACTCCCTTTAATCTCCCTATAAACTCCTTTCAATCTCTCCATAAACTACGTATGAACCACTATGACACCACTTATGACATCCCCTAAGTCATCTTCAGGCAACAGAAGATGTGTGGCAGTTACCAAAGAAGAAGAAGAAGAAAAAGGAGAAGCCGCCGATTAGAGAACCAAAAAAGCGGCTCGTTTGCCCTGATGCCTTACTGCTCAAGGCAAAAGAAGGTTCGTTGCCGGCGGATGTACTGCGGGCAGTGAAAGCGGATCCCGCGCTGAAAGACCTACGGAATAACGTAGTTAAAATTCGGAGGAGCGAAAACGGTAATCTAGTGATAGAATTAGACCGTAAAGCTCGTGAAAAGACCGAGAAACTTCGTCTTTTGGTGGCTGAGAAAATAGCCGAAAAAGCAGAGGTTATCAGTAGAACCGACGTCATGGCCATAGAGTTCAAAGATCTGGTTGAACTGACCACAGCACAAGAGGTGGTCACAGCTCTCCAAGATCAGATCGAAGGAGCTTCAGTAATGGGAACTGCAGCCGTGAAATCGATGCGTAAGGCATACGGAGGAAAGCAAACGGCAGTAGTCGTACTACCGGTAATCCTTGCCAAAAGAGCCCTGGATGCGGGTCTCATCAAGGTTTGCTGGGTGAGGAGCCGAATAAGGGTAAAGTCTTCTCTCTTAAGATGCTTCCGTTGTCTGGATTTCTGATATTTGGCACGCAGTTGTAGTGGTCCAGATCGTTCGAAGCTATTCCATCGGTGTGGAAAAGAGGGACACCAGGCGAAAGCTCGTAAAGCCGATCCTCACTGTCTACTCTGCAAGGAGAATTATAAACACCCTAAGTTATGGATGCCCAGCAAGCCGACTGGCTACCGTAGCTGCTAATAAACGTAATAATGAAGGTTTCTCCAACTTAACCTCAATCATTGCGAAGCAGCACAAGATCTGTTCTGGCAGACCATATATATCAGGAGAGAATCCATGTCGCTGTACTGTGTGAGCAGTATATGGACATGGAGGAATCCTCATCGTGGCTTACAGACTTATCAGGAAAAGCGGCAATATGAATAAATAAAGATCTTTTTATCCATCAGACGCAGGCAAACAACGATGAAGGATTCGTCTAGGTCAAGACGAGAAACGTTTTTATATTTAACGCATATATACCACCTAGTGCTACAATTGAGGAATTCGAGACAATTCTAAATAAACCAGCCGACGAGCTCCGCAATAGACAACCAGTAATTATAGCGGGAGATTTTAATGGGTGAGCAGTGCTTTGGAAGAGCAGAATGACTAACAAGAGAGGAGAAATCCTTGTGGATATCTTCACTGACCTGAGAAAAACATGTCACCGAGCGAGAAGATTGGCTCAAAGAGCTCGAGGTAGACCCACCTGGGATGTCAGAACCCAGGAGTTTAGAGAGGCAAGAAGAGCACTCAGTAAGAAGATAAAAGCGAGCAAACGAGATAGCTTTCGACAGCTGTGCAGCGAAGTAGACATGGATCCCTGGGGGAGGCCCTACAGAAGGGTTATGGCAAAGCTAAAGGGCTCCACCACAGCATCTCCTAGCTGCCCTATTTTGATGGACAAAATAGTATCAACTTTGTTTCCGCAGCAGACACAACTACGCGGAGGTGTAGAAAATGTGATAGAAGATCAAATTCCGACAGTAACGTTTGAAGAATTACGGCGGGCACGTAAGGTGATTAGAGACTCAAAGGCTCCAGGCCCAGAATACATCCCGAATGTTGCACTGAAAGTCGCCATTGGCATGCGACCAGATCTCTTCTGCGAAGTCTACAATTCCTGTCTTCATGTGGGTACCTTTCCTGTCAAGTGGAAGCAGCAATGACGTGTTCTTTTGCCAAAAGGCAACAAATCACCTATCGATCCATCCTCATATCAGCCCATCTGCTTGCTAGACATTGCCGGAAAAGTATTGGAAAAGATCATCTCCTACAGACTGCAGGAAGTCAGTGAAGGAATGAATGGCCTCTCAGACAGCCAGTTTGGCTTCAGGAAGGCAAGATCGACAGTGGATGCTATAGATAATGTTATAAGCATTGTACGAGAAGCAATATCAGGAAGACGTTGGAGACGCGGCTCTAAACAGTACTATGCCATAATAACTCTCGATGTAAAAAATGCGTTTAATTCTGCCAGATGGAATATCATGACAGCGTTACAACATATGCAGCTTCCGGCATACTGACTGATACCGGTACGAAGATATACAAGTGTTTGATACTGTTAAGACAATTGGCTTCGCAAACGACGTTGCAATTGTCGTAGTTGGAAAGCATCTTGAGAATACTAAAGGGGATCCAAATAACGCCATTGCCCGTATTCGCCAGTGGCTTTCGTCAGTAGGTTTAAAACTAGTAGAGCATAAGACTGAAGTGGTGTTGGTTACTGGCAGAAAGATCCGAGAGTCTATTACCCTAACAGTCGGGGATACAGACATACGATCACAAGCTTCACTGAGATATCTCGGAGTGCAAATCGATAAACGACTCAAGGAACACATTATTAGAGTTAGTAAGAAAGCAGCACAAGTCACGAACGCGTTATCGCGATTGATGCCAAATATTAGTGGACCTAGACAGAGTCGACGGAGACTTCTGTCTAGTGTAACAACTTCCACACTACTTTATGCTGCCCCAGTGTGGTCTAGCGTATTGAATGTCAAAGCATACGCAAGACTGTTATCATGTGTTTACCACAGAAATGCGTTGCGAGTTACGCAATCATTTCGAACGGTATCATATGATGCTGTCTGCGTAATCACTTCCATGCCTCCAATTGACTTGTTGGCAGATGAGCGGAACAGGATATACCGCAGAAGACGTGAGACAAGTCTTGATGTCTCTACTGCGGAAAAAGAAGTCACGTTGACTAATTGGCAAAGCCGATGGATGAATTCCGAACAAGGCAGGTGGACTTACCGCATGATTCCAGATATCACCAAGTGAATTGGCAGAAATCATGGTGAAGTGGACCACTACCTCACCCAACTGCTTACGGGACATGGTTGCTTCCGTGCTTACCTACACCGTTTTCGACTGGATAGCGAGCCAGCTTGCCCGGCTTGCAAAGGTATTGAAGAAACCGTGGAACATGTGTTCTTCGTGTGTCCGCGGTTCGCATCAGAGCGCGAGGAACTCACTCTGGTTCTGGGGCGGACTGTGACACCGGAAGATCTTGTTCAAGCGGTGTTAGAAGCGCAATATAAATGGAATGCTGCCTCCAACTATGCAGCAAAAGTCATAAAATAGCTCAGGCACCAGGAAAACCGGCGCAGAGAAAATCGCATGGACCAATAATGTCTCCTCTTGCGAAGTAGCACCTTGACGCACGTCATGGTAGACTGGGTCTGCTGGAAAGCGATCTGACTCCTGCTGAAAAGCGGAGTTCCCAGCTGAAAACGGGAGTCTTTCTACTGAAAAGCAGAGCTTTCTGCTGAAAAGAGGAGTGTCCTGAGAAAAGTGGAGTTTTCTGATGAAAAGTGCTGTTCTCCTGCTAAAAAGCGGTACGATTGCTACTAAAAAGCGGCCAAAAATGCCCAACTGAGTTAGGAGCGTAAGCCCTATGTCCCCCGAGAAGTAGTCTCTAACGAAAGTGCCTCGGGGGAACTGTTATTTGAAGAAAGACGTAGGTGGTTTAGTGGAGTAGGGTCTGCGGACGAGTCCCACACTAATTGGCCCGGACATAAGAGTCTGGACCAATTGTCCGTAAAAAGGATTCTTCCCGTCTATAAAAAAGAAAGTTCTTATCCCCTATGACATCCCCTATAACGTCCCCTATGACTTCCCCTATGACATCTCTTGTGACATCCCCTATGACACTTGAGAGGTGCACCTTTGACACAAAAAAATTTTGTTATAAAAATCTAGTGCAGATATTGCAAAAAAGCAAGGTCTACGACACTTTGGAGAGATAGGACTACATTCTCTGAAAATTTTGTTTAAAGTGGACCGGTAGATTATAAGTGATTGACAAACTAACGAACATATTTTCAATTTTATATATTACGAGCGAAACCCTGTGACCTCCTCCCTATCACCGTATATGAGTCCTAACCAAATTCCTAGTCCCACTCGAGATACTTCTATGGATCGTCTAAGGGCTCCCTTTGATCGCCCTATGAATCCCTCCTATTACCTCTATGATTTGCCTATGAATTCCTTCCGGCATTCCTATAACACCTCCCCATATCCCCCCCCCCGCCGAAGTGATGTAGCTATCACATAAAAATTTGTTTTCTCAACATCAAACTGGACCATATTTGACCTTATTTTGAACATCGTCTGAAAAGCTCTTGAGAACCTACGCACAACCTCGAAAACAAACTCCAAACCACTTCCTGAAAGCTTCTTGAAAACTTCCTGACAACTTCCTGCCATCCCCCGGACAATTCCCTGACAACCTCCCAACAACCCCCTGACAACCCCCGACAAGCCCTCGAAAACCCCCTGACAACCCCCTGACAATCCACTGATAACCTAAGCCTCCCATTTCCTTATGGACCTAAATAT
>JABFPJ010006507.1:0-10859 GCA_022817425.1 Gryon sp. ZL-2020
AATAACACGAATTTCATAATATAAACAAAAACAAAAATAAAACAGTTCAATGGACTCTAAAGAAACACGAAAACAATAACACGCACCACATAATATAATGTAAACAAAACAAAAATTATAATAGAACTTTGTATTTGAATGTAAATGTAAAAAAAAAAAAAACAAAAATAAAGCAGTTCAATTGACTGTGAACAAAAACAATAACACTTACTATATAATGTAAACAAAAACAAAAATAGTAACAGAACTATGTATTTTAATGTAAACAACAACAAAAATAAAACAGGTCAAATAACTGTAAAAAAAATACAAACAATAACAATATCTCGCACCACATAATACAAACAAAAGTAGAATTTTGTATTTGAATGTAAACAAAGCCAAAAATAAAGCAGTTCAATTGACAAATAATTTTTGTTTATAAACAAAAAAAATTCTAATACAAAAAAAATTGATTATTGCAAATTTTACTTTATTTTTTGTACAAAATATATGTCGCGACATTGACAATTGCTATTCATAGTTAATCATCCATCATTTTTCTTCGATTATTAATCATGATGGTGATAAATGAAGGAAATTTGATGGTCGTAAAAAGTCAATTTATACGAGCGCGTAAAACATGCGCTAACTCACACGCACACATACACACATAAACCGATGATGCGTCGTAATGAAAATGATCGTGAGCTATCATAATGCGATTCCATCAACCATAGGTTTGCTTGTCCCAAGTAATAACAATTATTGTCAGTGCACTCATTGACAGTCATTATTGTCAACGCGTGGAAACGGATTTTGCGAAATTAATATCAACTGTTTGTCTGAAGCAAATATTTATGCGATATACAGTATCTTATGATGATAATAATACTATTATTATGTAATTACAATTTGGATCACAATGGCATGGACAGATTTCAATATTTTTTCACTGATGATTAATACTGATTACCTTCTCTGTTCAATTTCATTCGTTGCCGGAGCGTATTTACGCTGTTATTTGTTTTGTTTTCTCTTTTGTTTACATTCAAATACAAAAGTTTTGTCATCATTTTTGCTTTTGTTTACATTATGTGAGTCGTATTATTGTTTTTGTTTTGATTTACAGTCAATTGAACTGTTTTATTTTTGTTTTTGTTTACATTTTGAGATACGTGTTTTTGTCTAGGTTTTTATTTTGATTGAATTGAATTGTATTGTTATTATATTTGTTTACTGTCAGATAAAAAGTATCTGTGATTATTTTTGTTTTTGTGTATATTATGCGGAGCCTGTTATTGTTTTTGTTTACAGCCAATTGAACCGCTTTATTTTTTGTTTTGTTTACATTCAAATACAAACTTCTATTATAATTTTTGTTTTTGTTTACATTATGTGAATCGTGTAGTTGCTTTTGTTTTTATTTACAGTTAATTGAACTGATTTATTTTTGTTTTTTTTGTATTTTATGAGAATCGTGTTATTTTTTAAGTTTTATTTTCATTGAATTAAATTGTATTTTTATTATATTTGCTTACTTTAAGATACAAAGTGCTTTGTTATTATTTTTGTTTTGTTTACATTATGTAGTACGTGTTAGTGTTTTTGTTTTTATTTACAATTAATTGAACTGTTTTGTTTTTGTTTACATTATGAGATTTGTGTTATTGTTTACGTTTTCGTTTTCATTGAATTGAATTTTTATTATATTTGTTCACTTTCAGATACAAAGTACTGTCATTTTTTTAGTTTTTGTTTACAAAATGTGATTCGTGCAATTGTTTTTGTTTTTATTTACAAATTTCTGTTATATTTTCTGTTTCTGTTTATATTAGGCTGTGCTATTGTAATTACTGTTTATTATTTTCATCAAAACAACAATAAAATGATAAAATAACATAAATAAAGTAAATATTTTGAAAAATATGTCTTCAAAGTTTCGATTGTCTTAAATTGTGTGCATACAGATACACGAAATTATATAGCTCAAAATATAAACTCGAAGCTTAGAATAAGTGTCTGCTGACTAAGCTCAAAGTAAAAGTTGTCAGACGACGCTGCGTGGATCGTTCCACAAGAAAGTTGTCAGGTTATTTTTCAAATGCAAATATCTGGAATAATCCATACTTTATACCGGAGACGATACTACGTCGTCACCGAGGTGAGCTAGGCTAGTTCACTCGCGGGAAGTTTATTTGCAAAGTTTTCGCGTTCGTCGACAAAGAAAAGCGAAGTAAAAAGTGGATGAGACTTGCCTCGTCGACTTGTGACGAGTCCGGCCGGATTTGCTGCTGTTATTAAAACGACAAGCACAGCATACGCATCTTTAAATCGAATGAATAATATTTTTTATTTAAAATATGACATTGTGAATAAAAAAAAAAACACACATTTTTGAAAAAATTCTTTCATTTTTTTGTTTTTTTTTTGGTCTTTTATCAAAATAAAAGAATTGATCAAATAAATATAAAGAAAATTGATTTTATTTAACAAATTTTTTAAATTTTCATGTCATAAATATTTTCGCAAATAATGAGAAACATTTTTCGTATTTTGGAATATCTTTAATAAGGTTTGCAAGTTGATCATCCAATACTAAAATATTATGTTGCTTTTTAATAGTTTAATATAAATACTTTTATTGAACTTTTGAAATTAAAAATAATATTCCTCACAAAGAATTATTTCAGTAAGAAATAATTATTAAAAAATATGAATTTTGCTAATATTTTATATAAAATGTTGTAAGACATCAACTTACAAAATTTTGTCTTTTTTCAGTTCAATGCATTTAATTTAAATTTTAATGTTAAATAAAAATAAAAAAATGAAGCAAATATTAAATAAAAAAGCCTCATTTTACTATTCACATTTCTCTTAAACATTTTTCCAAATTAAAATAATAATTTAATTAAGTCATGTTTTGCCTTTTTTTAAATGAAAATAATTAACCAAAAGTGCTTTCTTCTATCTGTATAGCAGATACAGTATTCTGACAAAGCGATATTGATTTTTATAATTCCTTCATTTAAAGTGCTTCAAACGATGTAATAGTTCGTTTATAAGTCTCATGTTAATTAATTCAAACTTGCAGAATATAAAAGACACGAATAGCTATATTTCTTCATTTTTAAATATCCGTCTTGGAAAATAAGTTTTCTGATCGAATGACATTAAGCCATAATTAACTGTATTATACAATTTTTTTGTGTCAAGCAATAATAATATGCATTTTCGTCGAAAAATATAACGACAGTCATTTTATAAATATAAAATCCCGAGATAAATGAGATTAAAAATAAATTCAAGAAAAATATTTTCTTAATTCACAATTATAGCAAATTATACTGAGCCAAGTTTAATATTATGTATAATTTATAACGAGTTAATTTGTTTTTAATTTACTAAATGTTTCATTGTCAGGTTAAATATTATTTTTTTAATCTTACGAGAAGAATATTTGTCTTAAAATGTTGGGTAGTTTTCTTTTAACCTGATTGGTAATTAATTTTGCTCAAGATTGCAACAAGTGTACTCTTAGTTTATCTAAACTTCTCTTAAATTAATTATTGACAGAGAATTAAAAAGAAAGTCACACCTCTATTTTCCAACTTTTTAATACCGTCCGGGTCTTTCTTCTTTATGCCACAGTTATTAAGAAAGTCGTGAGCGGCTTAAATTAACCGGTCTCACGAGTATTACAAAGCTTCTGTTTATCTTGGGAAGCTTTACGTTGCGGCTGTCGCTGCTTTTTTATACTCTTTTTTTTCTCTCTTTACTTTCTCGTAGTCGCAAAATTGTAGTTTTGAGTTAAATGAATTAGAATTATTGCTTTTGCAATGTTTTATAGTTCCGAACATTTGAGTTTTGTAATTAATAAAACACGCAATTTCATCATCCATTTCGTTTATTCTGTTGACTTGAGAATTTTGACTTTTGGTTATTCGTTTTTTTTATTTATATAATATATATCATTTATTTATTTAATATATTTTTCCATATATTTTTTAGAATATATTACTGAAATTAATTTGTCGCTAAATATATTAAAAAGTATATTTCAAATATGTTTATTTATATATAAATATATTTTTGTTTATATTTAAAAAAATATAATTTGCATTCATTCGGAAGTATATTTTTAACCATATTTTAAAAAATATATTTTAGAAAAATTTTATTTTTGCTTATACTTTGCAGATATATTTTTCCTTATATTTTTAAGAATATATTTCTAAAATTAATGTTTCGCGAAAATATCCTAAAAAATATATTTCTAATATATTTGTGTAAATATAAATATATTTTTATTTATATCTGAAAAATATATTTTTGCATATTCTTTGCAAATATATTTTTATTTATATTTTCAAAAGATATTTTGCAAATATATTTTTACTTATATTTTTAAGAATATTTTTTCTGAATATATTTTTATTTATATTTTTGAAAATATATTTTTGCATATATTTTGCAAACTCATTTTTACATACATTTCGACAAATATATTTCAAAAAATATATATTTTAAAAATATAAACATTTTTTGTCGAATATATTTATGGAAATATTCACATATATTTTTGCATATATTTTAAAATATATTTTCTACCGTAAGTGAATTACTTTATTACAACTTTAAAACTTATAAAAAATCACACTTTCATTACCAAACCAATTATTCTATCGTAATAATTAACGGAAACATTGACATGAAAAATTCCCAAAAAACTTATGACTTTTTGCAATTATGATTATTTCCCATTAATCATCAAAAGTAAAAAAAAATTGCCTCGAAATGCTTTCGCAATCTATAATAAGCTACAGCGAAGAGATTTATTGTTGAACAAACTATAATAACGAACGATAATTTTATTGATAATTATTTCTATTTTCTGATACATATTTCATGTTTAATTTAACGTTCACTCTGCTTGAAATTGAAACGGAATAAAATTCATTCAGTTTCTCATTTTAGTTCAACTAACATTAAATTCATCGGATTAATATACCTTTCATTAATAAATAGAAGAAAAATAACTAATTTCAATAATTCCAATATTTAATTATAAGATTATTAATTAATATAATATTATATTTTAGATTTAATTTTTAAATGAAAATTTTTATTAATTTTTTTTTATTATTTATATATATATATATACATATATATATATATATATTATATATTATTAAATATATTTAAATCAAAAGTAAAATGTAATAATAAAATTATATTTTAGATTTTATATTTCAAATATTAATAATTTCTCAAATTAAAAATTCTTATTGAAATTAAATCATAAAAAATTCTCATTTTGCGGTAATTTGACAAAACTCGCGCTAATCATAATGTTTCGTTCCCTTTATTTTCTTATTTTATGATGTAAAATTTGCACTTAAATCGATACTTTCAATGTTGGATTATATTTGAAGAACTGTAGTTTAGTGTTTCATTCTCAAATACAGACAACTCGAAATGTCGTTAAAAGACACATTTTCTTTGTACAAGTACATGGAGTGGTTCTAGCTATTATCGGTTTCTCGTATTTCGATTTTAAATTAAAGGCCCACGTTAAAGTTAAGAGCATTTTTACATTACATACTTTTTAAGCAAAAATATCAAAGTGCAATATTTTGCAAGAATTATATGAATGCTAAAAAGCATATATTAAAATTATATACATTTTTTTTAATTAATATTGATTTTTGTCCACATTTTTTTAACGAAATATTTAATCAACTTTTTGTCAAAATTAAACTTTAAAAGTTATTAATTTTTCTTCTTTTACATGGTATGTATGATATTTTTATTGATATTACAATATTGTTTGTATTATATATTTATTCATATTTTATTTTGAAAACGACAAACCCCTTTTCATCTATTGTTTCTGCGGAAATACATTCAAAAATTCGGATCAATTTTTTAAAATATTTAATTAATTTTGCAATATTTAACAACAAATTTCAATTCTTTTCAATAAATTAATTCGAAACAATTGGTTTTAGTTGATGCTTTGTTGCATTTTTATTTGTTTTAATTATTTATAAAAAATGTTTTGTAATTTTTTTTAAAAATTTTTTTTTTAATTTTGAAAAAGAATTCATAAGAAAAAATATGATAAACAAATTTTGGATTCATATTTAATTTTTAATGGTATTGCATAACATTATAATGTAAATATTAAATATATCTTATCAATTCGGTGTTAAATTTACTTTGCACCAATCATATCTAACCTCTCAAGTAGATAGAGTATTGAGATCAATTTATATCGAACTTTTCATTTCTTGTTCGGTAATTAAATTAACAAGCTAAACTTAGCAGTGGTAATTCAATTAATATCAAGTGTCATATAAATCTAAAATATATCTTGGAACTGTGTTATATCTAAGTTAAGCTTAATGTTGAATCACCTTTGGGATAATCCAAAAATTGGGAAAAATATTTGTCGTTGAATTTTAAAAAGATGATAAAACCAGGCGTTCCACATTTTAATTATAAGGCCATTATCTGGCTTGCCATATTATCCAATTAGTGGTGACCTAATTATGACCTGTACTAGGCCATATTTCTTAAACTTTTTTCGATACATGGGAGTCATTATTGTTAAGGTTTTATTAAGGCCAAAAAATGGCCATTAAATAGGCCATATTCATTTTTAGTCAATGAAAGTCAACATGACCTGTCTGGGCCACATTAGCATTTTTTAAACTTTTTTCGATACATGGGAGTCATTATTGTTAAGGTTTTATTAAGGCCAAAAAATGGCCATTAAATAGGCCATCTTCATTTTTAGTCAATGAAAGTTAATTTGACCTGTCTGGGCCACATTAGAATTTCTGTAACTTTTTTGATACATCGGCGGCTTTATTAGGGCCAAAAATGGTCCTCATATGGCATCCTGATTTTAAAGTCGGATTATAACACGTATGAAAATGCGATTCAGGTATTGCATTTCATAAGATGGTATTCCCTACCTAAATTATTTGCCATGTAATGGCCTTATTAGGCTCTGGCAAAATGGCCATTATAAGAGAGTTATAAGGGAGCAGCGATACTTAAGTATGATATATACAGGTAAAAATAAGAATTATAATATGTCATAATGTAACCCAATTAATGTTTGCCTAAACAAGGCGTTAACTAGGCCACATTAAAATTTCTCCAACTTTATCGATACATGAATGTCTTCATTAGGACACCTTAGAATATTTAGATTTTCTTAATCATGAAATAACTAAATTGGGCCTAACCAGGGCCTGACATGGTTGCCTTAATTTTCCCTAGTTTTAACAGTTGGCCCTGTTTATATAGGACTACATGGGGAAAACCATATCAGTCCCTAATCGAGTGGCATGGTGGCCATGTTAGGCCCATAATTACTTGTGTCTTCATTTTAAAATATTTAAATTTTTTCTTTAATCATGGAATCACTAAATTGGGCCCGATCAGGGCCTGACATGGTTACCTTAATTTTCCCTAGTTTTAACAGTTTGCCCTGTCGGAACCTTAAGACCGCCGGGCATGACAGGGCCACATCAGGGAAACCATATCAGTGCCCGATCGAGTGGCATGGTTGCCATGTTAGGCCCATAATTACATGCAATTTCAATTTCTACCAATGATAAAACCACTTTTTCTATCAACACTTATGATGAAACACCAAAAGCAAGATAATTGAAAACAAAAGCGATGTTCGTAACACCTTTCTCGTATCTGCGCTTATCCTGCAATAGCGCATTAAATAATGGATAGAAATTCAGAGATTGTTGACTGAAATAACGCAGCCGTATTTTCTTTCAATTCAAGTAGATCAGATTCGGGGTCGCTCCTCGACTGGCGGCAAAAAGAAGGTTTAAGATCGGCAGCATTATATTGACGTGGAATTGACTTTGTTATACGTTACTGGAATCGACGAAAGGACAAAAAAAAGAGGAATGAAAAAAGATAAAAAAAGAAACAAAAAAAAGGAGAAAAAGTGAGTGTTGAAATTCGAGATTATGAGAGCTTTGCTGTTTCGGCCATAAATTTTGCCAAATCATAATTGATTTCGAAGAACAATCTGAACATTCAAACTCAACATTGGCGGCTGCACATTTTGGACTAAAATTAGCCGCTAACATTTTTACGCGCGCATGAACACTTGCATTCGATATTAATGATAATGCCAATTAAATGTTATATGCTGATAGTGCGATAAAAACGTCGGGTCCAATTATGCCGTTGTTTTATTATCCTACGCAGACGTAACATTGTCTGGCGCAACGCAACGTTAATTAGCAAATAATAAAAGACATGGCGAAAGTCAATTAAGGAGCTTCACAAAACCTAAATCGATGTACATATATATTCATACGGATTATCATTTGCGCATCATATGTTATCATTAGGCTTTCATAGTGTGAATGATTTGATATTCAAATTCATTGTAGTTCACAAACAAAGAAGTTTCTAACAAAATTAGGCGCTACATTTGAATGAGTGAAAATTGTACTTATTTATTGAGTGACTGGTGATTTTACTTAAAAAAATTAGCTATTTTTTATACTTTTGATGAAATTTATCTTTTAACAATTATTTTTGTATTTGTAAAAATAAAGTATAGAGTTTGAGAATGTCAAAATTATCTTTTTATAAGCTAAAAATAGTCACTTTTTAGAAATGGAAAAATCTACTTTTTGAAAAATAAAAAAATTGTTTAAGTTTTCAGAAATTTTCACTTTTTAATAAAAGAAATAATTACTTGGAGAAGTAGGTTTTCTTAAAATTGGATGATAAAATTAAAAAATACAAAAAAATGTAACACCACAAAAATAATTAACAATTCTGTAAAAAATGTAAATAATTATAAATAAAAATAAATAATGAAAAAATTGATTTTTCACTTTTCTTTTGTTAATATTTTTCTTTTTTTCATGTGCGATTTGAATTTACTTTCTAAAAAAGTTAATATCAATTTTTTCAGATAACACGAACTGTAATTTTTTAAAAAAGTTATAGTCTTTTCTTTTGAAAAATTTTTTAGAGTGGAAAAATTATAAATTTAATATTTGTTGTTAAGTAAAAAAAAATTAATTTTAATTTTTTTTTAATTTTTCCAAGTTAAAAAGAGTCACTTTTCATAAATGAAAAATTATTCACTTTTAAACAGTACAATACATTTTTAATTTTCATTTTTTAAACAATGAAAATGTTCACTTTATCATTAGTTATAAAATGCAACATATGAAAAAGAGTAAAATTAAATACCTGTATTTTTTATAATTTTTCCAAATTATAATTTACAATTAAAAATTAAAAAAAAACAATTGCACTTCAAAATTACAATTAAAAAGTAAAAAAATTACTGATTCTAGTAAAACAGTTAATATTTTTAATTATTACTTAAATTAAAAACAAATAAAAAAGAAAAACAAAAATTAAATTAAATAATAAAAGAAAAACTTGTTTCACTTTTTTTTTCATAATATTTCTCTTTTTCACTAAATTATATCATTTCAGTTTTTTGAAAAAGCGAATTTAAGAGAAAAAAACCTATTTAAAAAATAAAAAAAAAAAAATAAATAAATAAATAAATATGCACCAAAAAAGTGAATGTTCACATTCTTAAATTCATAATTACATTTTATTCAATTTATTTATTTTATTTATTAAACTTTGAATGTTAAATTCAAATGAAAAAATTAACGAAATTAAGAAAATAAAAAACCTTATTACACGATTAATGTAACTGCTTTAGATCAACAAATAGAGATTTCATACAATCTGAAACTCGCCATTACATAACATATAAATATTCAACACTATTAGTGCATTATTTCATTAGAGTAAAAATATTTATAATTGATCACAACTAATTACTCCCCCAAAAAAATAGTATAATTTAATCCTCTCACAGGATAACCTAATTGCAATAAATTCATAACATTAATATTAATTTTACTGTAATTACATGATTATTTATAGATGCAGATCTATTTTGTTTATATTATTATGCAAACTACTAACAAATTGTTAAATGCATTGCGAATGTATGAAATGCACCAAGGTAATGTAATAAACTTGTTCGATTGAATACACGAAATTGAATAAATGTGTGGATGTATGAAGCTATACATTTCATATTAGTAAACGTGCTATAAAAGTCCTGTATCAATTTAAGTCAAAGCTAAGGCAAAGAAAGAAAATCAACGATGACTTAAAAATGTGGAAAAGAAGCTGAATGAATTTCCACTTGCAAGGAAGTTGTGCAAATTGGTCGATTTGGGCGTTTGAGTACTTTGTAATTTCATAGAAACATCATTCAAAAAGTTTCAAATTTTATTTGTTCAATTTTTACTATTTTCAAATTAAACTAATTTTGGAATCAATTATATTAATGTAAATAAGAATTGGATTCCCAAGTAAAATGAAAAATATATTGCGAATATATTGTTATTATATTCTGAATATACTTTTTCTATAAAAATATATTCTTATTACATTCATAATATATGTTTAATATACACTCAATATATTCATACTATATTTTTGATATATTCAAAAAATGCTCCAAATTTCCCTAGAAAAACGAAAAATATATTTCGACTATACTGTTAATATATTCGAAATATATTGCGAATATATTTTGTGTATAAAAATATGTTTATAATATATTCTTAATGTATTCATAATATATTCATAATACATTCTTAATATATTCATAATATATTCTTAATATATTCTTAATATATTCTTGATATAATCTTAATATATTCTTAATATATTCTTAATATACCCCAAAAATTTAAAAAAGTGTCAATATGTTGCAACTATATTCTCAGTATATTTTTTTATTAAAAATATATTAAGAATATATTAAAAATGTATTA
>JABFPJ010006508.1:0-10858 GCA_022817425.1 Gryon sp. ZL-2020
TTATTTTTTTTTGTTTTTTTTTTTTTTTTTTGTTTTTTTTTTTTTTTTTTTTTTTTTTTTTACTAAAAATTAAACTAATATAAACTGAAAAAAATCGTACAGTTTTTGTATTTTAATTTATTTATTTATATATTAACATATCATTTTAATACAAAAATTGCAACCCAAATTATGCACAAATACGAAATAAAATGAATTCAATTTTTTTGAAAAATGATTATTTTGAATATATCTAATTAATTAATCATAATCAGCTTTTCTACATTTTGATATTTGTTATCAAAAAGTTGTTGAAAACTCTGTCAGCTGCATTTTATGAGATGCAATTGGTTTATTATGAAGTAATTGCAGCAATAATTTAAATTGAGACGTACGATGATAGTAATTATATGTCGTGCGAGAATGTTGTCTGAAATGTGTGAATGTGTTGCAGAGAGGATAGCATCGAGTGTCGGGACCCCAACGCGGAGACAAGCAAATGGTCTTAATAACCATCAAAAGTCACGCAACAACACCTACGATCCCAAAAAGAATCGTTTGGACTCGCAGATTATCAATCACGGTAAGTTTTCAACAAAATCAATTTACCGAATTAATTGTCAATTGATTCTTCGTCATGCAACTGAAATAAGGGGCCAAAGTGGACAATTAATCACATTGTTGTGCCATAAATATTTGCTTCTTTTTTCAAAAATTGGACACTTATTAAAATGAAAAATGAAAGTTCATTAACAGATTTGAGTCGCCATTAATAAATAATTAAAAACTACCGTCATTAAAATTATTTATATTTATTTCCGCGAGATTAGCGTAATTATAAATTCAAAATCACGCTAATTTATTTAAATCCCTAAAATAAAAATAATAAAAAAGAATACAAAAATCATAAAAGCATTTTTGATTCATTGCAAATGTCTTAACAGATGTGATAAGAGAAGAAAGTTATCGTAAATATAATAAATTAATAACGTAAAAAAGTCAAAATGTTATGTCAATAAGATTTGAATAAATAACCAGTTTTGCAGTTAAGATGTTACATTTATGAATATATAATAACAGACTTTGAAATGATTAAAATATGCTAAGTCTGGAACATTTGCGCAACCCATTGATACACTTTGCGATTCAGCATTAAACAAATTCACGTTACGCCCGAGTCACTTTACTTTAACGGTACACGCATAAGCAATAAAAAGGCTAGAAAGAAAAAAAGTTCTAGGCGCATTCAACTACAGTTGCATTCAGATGCTTGACCTGAGAAGATCGGCAATTGGACATTCGTCGTTTACATTTATTCATTTCATTATTTCGATTTTTGTATTCAATTTCTAGTTTACTTGACGGTCAATTTAAAGACATGTCTGTTAAAAAGCAAAATTCTAAATCAGTGTAGAAGCAAAAGTTGTGTTGAACAGTTGGAATTGGCAGTGAAATACAACAATGTTGTGTTACTTTGTTTTAAAGAATAAACATGAATTGCAAAATCCAATTTATGAAGGTAATCATCTTTGCAATTGATATTGTATTAAAAAAGTAAATCAAATTAAATGCTAATTTAAATAATGATAAATGAAGATTTTATATATATATATATATTTATTATATTTATAATAATTCGTTATAAAATGTATCTAAATAAAACGATCATTAATTAATTTCATAATACCATAAGATTACGACATAAATATATATTTCAATAAAAAAATATCAATGCCAAGTTACTTTTGAATGAATCTTATTTAACGTCGATCAAGTAAAGCGCAATAAATGTTTCTTCTGTAGCATGAAAAGAAAAGGAGTTTTAAAAAAGAAATAAAAAAATACTTTTGGCCGTCATGCTTGACAACAAACTTTTACTTTCTGCCCTATTCGTTATTGAAAAAGACATTTTTTGCTCTAACTTTGCATTTCAAAAGTTAATTTTCTTCAGAAGAAAAAAACTTTATACAAAATTAAAATTATTGTAATTCGTATTTCTATTGTTAAACAATATTTTAATTCTGTTTATTGTTTTCAGATAAACGATCAACTACCCTTAATTCACGTCATGTACAAAATACGATTTCATCGCGAACGCAAAATTCAACATCTACAACTGTTGCGTCTGCCAAAGGTAAATATTTCAACATTTGAAAAAAATTAAAAAGTACAAACGTTAGAAAAATATTTCTAAATTATATATTTGAAATCACATTTAAATGAAAATCGATAAAAGTTTGCTAGTGAGAGGGAAAGTCAATATCAGAATAATTTCGGAAAATGACTTCCGAGTATAATTTATCGTTTGTCATGTTATATTGAAGTCAGGTAAAGGAAGAAGGATTGTAATTTTATGGATGAGCCCCGTTAAGTTTAGTGAAGACATGAAACAATGGAATTTAGAAATTGTTCTGAAACTTATCTTTTGACAAAATCAATGCTAAAGTCAAAAAGTCTAAAAGTCTTTGTACTTTTTCTGTACAGATTCATAAATTTTCTGTCGTTTTTTGCTGAAACAATGGATTATTTTATTCCGTGTTTGTATTAATATAATATATTTAATTAGAGTCTACTTGTACATACATTTTCATTCTTTAACTTTTAATTTATATAATTTATAAGTAATACATTATTTATGTAATTTATGTTCATACTGTAACTTCGAAGAAGCAGATAATACACGATTAATAATAATAATTATTATTATTGAGAATTTACTTTGTAATCATTATTTTAACACCGTTATTAATGCAAAGGGAATGAAAAATATATATATATTTAATATAAAAAAAAATTAAAAATAAGTCAACATAAAAAAATTTTTTTTTCTAGTTTACTTACTGTTTTACAATTAAGGAAAAATGTTGAACTGTACAAACTTGATAAAGTACACTAAACGTAAACATTTTATTGTCGGTATTTGAAATAAAACTTCCAAAAAATGTACGAAACTAGATCTTTTTGTATACTTTGTTATGCGTATCAATTCGTTTGAATTATCAATCATAAAAAACATTTTTTTACGATTAAAAAGTGTCGAGTTACTGATGTTTACACAGACTAGTTTTTTTACCTGGATCTTATTTTTCTTTTTCCGCAGTTTTACAAAATAACGCCATCTGAATCGAGTTTTTTCTTTCTAAAAAAAAAGCAAATGTTTATTTTAAACCTGAAAAAATTGGTAAACCGAAATATACAGCTTCAGTAAAAATATATATTTCCGTTTACCAACTTTTAAAACTTGAACATTTTTACTAAAATGATTAAAAATTATACAAATACGCAAATAAAATTAATTGCGGTAAATGTATTTAATTGTGACCATAAACGCTTTTTATCATTTTATTATGAAATTCCGGAAACTAAGAATAGACAAAATTACTGAAATTTTAAATTCTCGAATAGTCTGATTAGTTTATAATCGATTTCCCTTTTTCTTATTCATTTACAACTCAAATTAAAAGCAGCAGAGATTAAAGGCTGAAACAAATTTCAGTGTAGAACTTAAGGGAAAGTGATCACAATTACTTATATTCATATTTCATTTTTTTATATACTGTAATAAAATAATATATATATATATATATATATATATATATATATTAATAATAAATAAAAAAATAAAACAAAAAATTGATACAGATACAAATGTTATAACAAATCCATTTAGTATAACATTATAAAATATAATTATAAAATATAATAAAAAAATATAACAAAATAGAGTACAAAACAAAAATTAAAAGAAAAATTGAAAATAGAGCTTGAAAATGATTGCCATAAATTTGTGAGCGATAAGCTCATGTCCATAACAAGTTGAATGACTTTTGGCCAAGTTGTTTCCTGTATTTGTTGGGTCGAATACGCACGTGACGCAAAACGTACCTAGAATGCTCCATGCCCATGGTCGGACCTTAGTTTAGTTGAGCTTGAGCATTCAGTGTGCCATCGGCACGTATGCGATGCAGACGCAAAGTAAACTATCAATATACTTCAACAAAAAGCATTGTAGCAGTGACAATTTCTGCTAGACTATTTTCGTGCAAGTTTTTTTTACTACTGAAAAATTATATGTAGTAAAATTGTTTTTTAACAAAGTGATTTGTTACAACTCGGGATGTATTTTTTCACTAAACTTATCAACAAATTTTGTCAAGGTAAATATCTTTTTTCCATCAGTCGTAAATAATTTTTTTTTTTGTATTAAAAATTTAAGTTATTTAATATTAAACTACTTAATATTAATTGTGACAAACCAGGGCAGTTAATTAGAATAAATAATTATAATGTATCAAATTGTGTAGACAAAATATACTTTTGATTAAAAATGTAAATATAAATTAATCTCGAATTTGACAGATATGTGAAAATTGATTAACTCCACTCTTTCACTCACAAACCAGTTTGTTGGTGTCAAAGAATCGATCGATTATTCAAATTTGGACTTTTTTTTATGACTGCAAATTTGATATTCAACATATTTAATATCAGAAGCTCGCTGAATGTCACTTTCTTATTAAAAGACATTTTCTTAATATGAATTTCCCGTTTAGATATCTACACATTTTTTCACTTAAAGTGGAACCCATAAACGTCCTCATTTCTAATTGAAGCTTACACATATGATTTGAATTAGAAATTTGTATAATTTGTAAAGAAACGCATTTTTGTCGATTTATTTTATATATACTTGAATGACTATAATAATGTAAATAATATGACAAAATTAAACGACTTGAAAGTAACTTTATATGATTGACTAAGTTATGGTTATATTATGCACTTTACTGCTGTATATTAAGTTGATTTACAACGGAAATTGCAAGTAGAATATTCCATTTGGGTTTGCATAATTTTGTAAGTTTTTGCTTTTCCGTATAATATTTCGACACCTCAGAAGAAAGGATATTTCAAATTTTTATATGTATTTTAACATTGAAAATCTTAAAATGTTCTTTTCTTCATCTTCATCGATTTCATGATTTTGTTTCATTCATTTTTCTGTTTTACTCATAAAACGATATCAATTTGAATATTTTGAATTGCTTTACCTTTAATTGTGACGTAGTGTTGTGTTTTAGATTTATTTATTATGACACAAAAGTCAAAAATATACTTATTATAGTAGTGTAGCAATAGAAAATTTGATTCAATTTTATTACAATATAAAATTTAATTTTTAATATCGTCATTTTATGATTTATACAATTTACATAAGAAAAAAAAGCTATAACAATTAAATTCATCCATTCAATTTTACATAAAAGAACCATTACATTTTTTGTACTTATTTTATATTTATTATATTCAAATTCAAGATCTCACTGAATTATTATTATATACACACAAGTCATTAACATTAAATTCTATCAGTCTTTCTGATTGATAAACCAAATTACATATCAAATTATAGAAATTTATTATTTATTTCATTGTCATCGACGTGATAATTTTATCGATTTGATTATGTCATTGATTACATGGAAAAACTATAAAAAATGTTTATATTATTTAAATTTAATTAGTTTGATAAAATTACTGTTTAATATCAGAATAAAGATAGTTAAAAATATTTATTAATTTTTTTTTGTTATTTCAGTGACTAATAGTAACCATTTACTTAACACAAAAAAAGAATTTTTGGTACCAGCTGTTTTTAATAAAAGGAAAAAAAGGAAAATACCAGCAATATTATTTTTTATCTTACATATACATCTCATATTATAATATATAGCATGGTAAAAATACCTAGGTATATGAATACATATTTTTCATCTTTTTTTTTATTTTCATCGTTCAACAGGTCATTTTTTACCAACTCATAAACATGATAACGATAAATATGACGTCATTGATTTCAGTATTACAAAATGCTTTTTACATTTTTCCTATAGGAAAAATGTTGTATACAAAATGTTGTACTGTTTAAAATTATTTTGACCGTTTTCTAATTCATCTTATAATTCATTACATAATCTTGAAAGGCAGAAAAAATTTTGATTAGTGATCATTAAAAACAATGATTATTTATTAAGTTAATTAGATTTGGATTTAATTTATAAGTAGCCAAAAAGATGGTACTTTTTTGGTTTTGAATTTGCTAATCAATTTTTATTCAATATTATAATTTCTGAATTTCAATAATAATATATATTGATAATTTCAATAATTTTACAGCAACTTTTTATTTATTAAATGATACTCGCTTAAACCATCATTTCAAAAACAATCCACTAAACTATCAAAATTGTACAAGAAAAAAAAACCACAATAGCTATTCTGCATAGTCACTGTCTAGTAAAAGAAACCGCAAAGCGTGTTTTTTTGTCAAAACAAATATTTGAGTTAACAGATTTAGAAACAACCACCTGTGAAAAGCGTACGAATTGAAGACATCTGTTTTCACACTTTCGTTCGAACCAGCCACTTGTGCCTTTTACTTGAAAATCTCTCACTCTGATCTCAAAAAGTCGGAAAATAAAAGAGACAAAGCAAAAACCCAAAAAAGAAAAAGAATCAATGAAAAGAATAGTTTTTGGATGAGCAAAAGTTGGATGTTCTTTAACATCGTCAGTTTGCATCGAGTGTCTATTTAATGGCTCAAACTGACGGCACGATTTGGCCCGCGTCGCGAGCGATGAAGGACGAGTCGCGATGGCAGTGGGAGACCGCGGTGGTCGTTCAGCGGGGCAAAGCGGGAAATCGTGCTGGTGCTAATTCAGTCTAAGTCGGGCCGGCCGATTCGGACGTCGCGCGCAAGGATGTTGCGCGGACGGTCCCCCGCGATTTGAGTCCATTTTTTTGTTTTTGTTTTTTTTGGTCCATCCAAATTTGACAGTTCGATATGGTAATGGCACCGGTGATTTTGCTTGCAGAACGTGCGGCCAAAGAGTCGACCGGGATCAATGAAAATCACAACAGTCATCCGGTGACGACGGTGCCGGATGTCGTCAACAACCGGGACCAGTGTATCCAGACTCTTGTGACCTTGGCGGACGTCGCAAAACAGAGGGATCATGAGGTCACTATACAGGCGTTCGCTATTACTATACAATATTTATCGAGTCAGGTAAGGACCAATCAATTCGAATTCATCTATTTTTAAATATTTTATCTTTATTCAAAAGACATTTCAATCTGAAGACTAAAATTTTTTATTTAAAATTTGCAAAATAAAAAGTAATTCAACATTAATTTAAGACTAATAAAATAATGCAAACTGCAAAATAACACATAATAATTTAAAAAAACCTTT
The DNA here is from genome assembly GCA_022817425.1 of Gryon sp. ZL-2020. Taxonomy (NCBI): domain Eukaryota; kingdom Metazoa; phylum Arthropoda; class Insecta; order Hymenoptera; family Scelionidae; genus Gryon; species Gryon sp. ZL-2020. The sequence continues at coordinate 7,235 of JABFPJ010006508.1, forward strand.
TTCAAAAATTTTTTAAAATTAAATTATATTAAAAAATTTAATTTGCTTTTGAAATTGCATTTTAATTATGTTAATATATTGTAAAATATATAAGATGATAAATTAAAATAAATTCAATACAGAAAACATTAATTAAGAAATGCAAAACAAATGAAAAAAATGCATACAGTTTCTCTGTGAAAGTAATATAAAGCATTGCTTGGCAACATTACGAGAAGTTTAAGTGTTTAGACTTGTTAACTGTGAACAAAGAAACGGAAATTATAAATAAACGATTGAAAATACATTTAAAGATCAAAATTTGTTTATATAATGAAACTATGATTTTGAACTTCGTCGAGCTTTACGGCTAATTCATCGACAGATTACTGTTGAAATCAAAGCGAAGAAAATACTGAGACATTTATTGGACTAAAAATAAGTCAAATGAATGGCAGAAAAAAAAATAAATGAAAATGAAGAATTAAACTTTTAATAGAAATTGCAACATGTTAATGGAAAATCAATATAAAGATATGATTGAAATAAACATTTCATTCAAAAAGTAACTTTTCAGTGGACATAACTTCTAACTTGATTCGCAGAATTGAAAATTGATCGCGACATATCGTGAAACAAAATTTATATATAACTCCACAACTGACATATATATTTCGGTGTTAACTAAGAAGACAAAACCACGAAAGTAAAAAAAGAGAAAAATGTTTTTTTTTTTTTTTTTTGGCATTTGCACAGAAAACGGCTAAAGCTTTGCTGACATTAAATCTGCCATTTGTTTCTTTTTTGTACTTTTTTAAGCTTCACCGTGGCTTTTGTTCTTAAAATTGTCTTTCTTGAGTTTTACAGAACATTTCTTTTGAATGAAATTTGTGTCGCAAATTTTGTCTTCATTCAGAAAGTGCGAAACATTGTCAGTTAAAACTTAACGCATTCCGGTTCGTGGAAACTATATTTTATTGCTGTCAAAAATTGAAGACGTTAATAATGCCGTTAAAATTTCATAAGTAATTTTATTGAACGTCAGTTTTATTATGATTAATATTAACTTGAGCAATTATGCTTGTCAATGTAACTTGCACGAAGTAACAGAAGCATTACATGAAATACAATCGTTTCAGGTGTCATTTATATCTAAACCTTTAGTCTTAAACATTACTCATTCGTTCATCAATTCGACTTCTTATTCTTCGTAACAATATAAATATTTATAATATTATCTTTTTATCTTATTAGCGATAATTATAGAATGTATTTTCTTATAAATTATTATGTTACTTTATGTTTAATTTATGTTTAATTTGAAAATGATTATGAAATGCTAAAATTATTGAAACTTTGAATCTAATCGAAAATTTGGCTACACTCTTATCTATTACTTATATCAAAATAGACCGAGGCAATCTGGATATAATCATTTATTGGAGACGTGCCTGAAAGATTCTCAAAATAAAACATACATTTTATTTTATTTTTTTGTCAAATTGAAATAATAAACAATCATAATTCATTTTAAATTATTTCCATAATAATTCAAAAACTATACTTTTACTTACTTCAAATCAAAACTTTTCTTTGAAAAATGACATAATTTATTGTGCAATAAATGAAATAATTTTGCCGCAATTAAAGTGCGTTCAATCAATTGAAAAGATGAAAATGAAAGCAATGTTTTTTTTTTCTTCATGACGATGTCAAGTCATGTGACAACGCGGATTCAGTGACAAATAGTCGAAATTGTTCTCTACGCCTTGATTGGAAAAATCATTGGACGCGTAGCTTTTCCAACGCGAGTAGAAAACAGTTACCGGGTCAGGTAAAAGCAACAGGTGCGCGCAAACGGGTCTCACTGGTCTTAAAAGTGGCTCTGATATTTCAACGGATCTTCGCGTTGAATTATTTACTTTTTCTGTCTGCGTTTGACAAAAAGTAAAAGTTGATGAAAATCGCAGTTTGTTTATTCACGCACATTTTCGGCACTCGCAAATAACCAGTGACCTAAGTCAAGAGAACAATTTATAGAACGTGACATTGACTGATGCTTTTTTAAGAATTATAGAAACTCAACAGTTTAATTACTTAATCCTTTTTTTTAATACAATTTTTCTTTTCTTTATAAACTTTATTAATTTTGTTTTTACAAGTTAAAATGTAATTATTTTTCTTCTTTATTTATTAAATATTTGAGTAATTAAATCTCATTCAATAAACATTGCAAAACTTTTTCTGCTTTCTGCTTTTTTTTCAACATATTTCATGTTTCAAAACCATCAAGGTATTGATTTAGTTAAATGAAAAATGAAACCGAAGATATACATTGAAGTTTGGTAACAAGTTAGAAGTCTTTTGATATTTAAACGCAAAACACGAACTTATATTATCCATTAGCAGCAAAATGAGGTTGAACGAAAAATAAATAGTCGAAAGCGATGATATCTGTCCTGACGGATAGACGCTTGTCGGCGTGAAAATTTCCAACTCCAGAATGAGAGAGAAATAGAGAGAAGAGAAATCTTGTGGTGTGCGTGATTCAGGTTTTCGATGTAACGTGTGCCGGAAAAATGTAGTCAATGTAATAAAGTTCTAGTCAAACAGATAAATCGAGGAATATCAATAGTGGTTAATGTGGCGACAAATGCAAATACTCACGTTTATCTATTTCAATCAACTTTGCTATTGATTTTCTATCGTCATATCTTCCTTATATTTCAATGGCAATTTAAACATTTGTAAAGTTATATAAAAATTGCATAATTTTGAAAAGACAATTTTTCTATAGTTAGAATTTTGGTTTGGTTAAAAAAGTGATTAATAATGATTAATTCGTATCATTGCAGGTGGATAAAAGTGAACTTATGGTGAAAAACGAAAGAGAAGAACACCAAAGAGACATAGATCGGCTTCACGAAGAATGTAAGTATTTCAACTATTGCAGTATCTATGTTAACCGAAATATTTTCATTATCATAGACCTAGAATTTATCGGATAAGTTTTCAGTTGATAATTTTATTAAAATGAATTGGAATTTAAGTTAAATAGAAGCATATAGAAGTGAAATTTGTTTTACAAACGCAAATGAAGTCTTTCAGTGAAAACATCCAAGTATTTAGTATTACATTTTTAGTATTCATTTTTTAGAAAAGAATTATATTAATATTATATTATATTAAAAATTGCAATACTATATCTGTGGCGTCGAGGAAAAACAAGTTAACTGACTAATTCGTAATTTTGAGATATTTAGCTTTAAAGTTTCAAAATTAAATTTGCTCATTTCGTTATAATAGCTTTAAATTAAGTTTTTATAATATTAATTATGTCAAATAATGTACAGAAAACATGTTTAATCTTGATTTTTTCTACATAATTTATTGGAATAATAAAAAAATCAGTTAACTGGTTTTTCCTCAAAAAAGTCAGTTAACTTATTATTCCCCAAAATTTAATGTGCCAATTTTCATCCGATTTACTTGAAAATTTGCACAGATCTTCTCTGAAGCATAGTAAAGAAATCTGTAAGACGACTTTTTGAATTTTTAATTTGTTGCAAAGTTATGGTTGTTTGAATATAAAAAATACATAAAAATAGCAGAAAAATGGTCTATTTTTTGCATATTAGCGTTCAA
>JABFPJ010006509.1:0-10857 GCA_022817425.1 Gryon sp. ZL-2020
AATGTAGGTGTACGAATACATCGGTGTCCATAATTGTTGTGGGCGTTTGATGTGGTGTTCATCTTTTTGTGCCCTCAATGTAGGTGTACGAATACATCGGTGCCTATAATTGTTGTGTACATTTTGGATTGTGTATCAAATTTATATGTATGATCAGGACTCTTCCAAAAATTGTCGTTTTTGTAAAAAATGGTCATTTTCATGAAAAATTGTCAGTTTTGTCAAAAATCGTCATTTTGGTCAAAAATCGACATATTCATGAAAAATTGTCATTTTGGTCAAAAATCGATATTTTTGTCACAATTCGTCATTTTCATGAAAAATTGTCATTTTGGTAAAAAATTGTCATTTTCATCAAAAATCGATATTTTTGTCAAAATTCGTCATTCTATCTATCTATCTATATATCTATCTATCTATCTATAATGAAAAAAATTGAATAAAGGGAGAAGTTGGATAAATGACACGATTTGCTAATTTCAGACCTGTCATCGTTTATTCGACTCTGTGATTGGCTGAATTTGGGCACGATTTTGAAAATTGTGTTTTGACAGCTTAGGCTTAAACCATTTTAAAATTCGTATATTTGAAAATGACCTAATCGGTGTGTACGCGCAGCGCACAATATTAATTCTATATTAATATGTAAAGTAGAAAAATATTAAAGAATTTATTATATTACAATGTTTTGAAAACATATACATAAACGAAATGTCAATCTTATACAATTATGAATATTATTTGAAAAGAAAAAATGAATATGTGCAATATTTTGTTACAAAATGCATTGAATGATTCTGTTTATTAAAAATAAAAATATTAGAAAGAGCGCGCGCAGCGCGCAAGATTATCTAGTAAAGTAAAAGAGAAGAAAAACGATGTGTTCCTCTGTTAGCTATTTATATTTTTTAAAGTCAAAAGCGAGTAAATAGGTAAACTTAGACGCACGATTTTGCGCATCTTGTCGTAGAGTCGGGCAGCACGCAAACCAGCAGTGCGCTGCTCACTGACACGGATTTCAGCGCGTGAACTTGGACGTTTCAATTAGATATCATTGATAATAATGTATCATATAAAAGTATCACGAAAAAAATAATTAACGCCGGGGATTCAGAAAACGCGAGGCGCATTTTTAATTGCATTTGAACCGATTTAAATTCAAGCCAACCCCATTGCAGGATAACTTAGGTTTACTGTTTGGTTTTAACTGGTGGAACCACCGACTAGTATTTTGTTCTTTTTTTATTATATTTTAATTGTAATTCTGAACGATGATATTTATTTGAATTGTCATAAGAACAATCTTATTGAGATTTATGCCATTACGAGCATTCGGTATTCAAGATATTCAATTGGTTGCTTTTATCTTCGTAATAGGTTCTCGTTTTTGTCAGGTTTTTAGTTTATCTATGTTTAATTTCTTTGTTCGTTTATGAATTGAGTTACGATAAATCGGGAGAGTAGATTTTTTATGTTGAAAGTTGAGTTTCTATTTCTTTTTTTGTAAACTTTTTTATACAACTGGTTTCTTTATAATAATAACATGAAGTGGATAATAAAAATAGTGCATATCAACCAAATCAAATTCTTCAGTAAATATATACAAATCAAGAAGCATAAGAATGTGACTCTTTACAAAGTGTTGAGGTTTCTAATTATACCCCAAAACAATATGTATATGGTAATATACATACATCCTGTAATTTCATTCCAATATATTGAAATAAATGAAAGTGTAATGTTTCATTTCATATCAATTCTTTTCTACCTCTTTTTATCTAAGTTTCAAATATAATTAAAAAATTGCGGTTTGCAAAATCTCGGTTTGCAATAAAACAATTTACTAAGCTGAAAGTAACATAAATAATATTCTGAACATTGCTTAAATATAGTGACAAAAATATCTATTTCAGACAAAAGTTATTCATTTTCAACTATTTTTATGAAAGTCAATTTTAATTAAGTTAGGTTACATTTTTATAAGGTATATGTCTTGTCTTATAAAAACCATAAAAAAATAAAACTAAAAACTAAAATATTTCTAACAATTAACTAAACATCAAGGCGGAAAATAGTTCACTTCGACAAAAATTCATTTTATTCAACCAATTTTTTTTCAATCTATGAAATCCAATTATTTTTCAATATAATGAAATCAACTTGCAGATTTGTCCAATGATAAACTTTATTGATCAAATTTATAAGTCATCACAGTAAATTTATGAATAAAAATTTCAATTTTCCATATTAAAAACAATGAAACAATGAAAATAATAATAAACCTGATAAATAAATAACATGATAAATAATAATAAAAATAATAATCTTATATTATTATATAAAAGTGCTTACCTTTTTATTTTAGATTTTGAACGCCTCGCATGTTGTGATGGTGTTGCACGACCACGTTTAACACAGTGACCCATAGTGTAAAAATATGCGTAAAAAATTAATATAATAATAAATCACTTATAGTAAAAATGCACTTAACCAATAAAAAAATACCACGAACAAACTTGATATGAATATTTACATGTTATTACAAAAAAATGTTATATATTCAAAATTAAACACGTAAAATGTATTTTACATTGAATATTATAAATTGTAAACAATTTACAATATTTAAACGTAATGAAATGTTAAATAATTTCACAAGACAAATTCTTGTAACCAAAAAACCGTTTTTCGAACGATGTTTACTTTAGCAACAATGTTCGTAGTATGAAAATAAGCCTTGAATGTGTTGATTGGCTGCGCTTCCAGCACATACACAGTAGCCATTTTCGCGATGTGAAAAATGAAGCATTTTCAACGCAAACAGTCTTTTTATTGCACAGGCAGTGATTTTGAACAACTACTACTTAATTATTACAAAAGTGCTACTTACTTATTACAAAATCGGAAGTGATATTTACAGGTAAAATGAAAACAAGTAAGTATTTATGAATATAGAAACAAAATTTTGTAACGTAATTGTAATTGATTCAAATTTTATGCGTAATTTCTCCGTTTGTTTTTGTATTCATGTTCTATTTTTCCCATTGCATGTTGTATTGTATTGTTATATTTTATTGTTGTATTGATAATATATACTAAATCATTTTTTTTCTATGAATTAAGCTAATTTATTAATGATAATTTTTAGGACGTTCAAGCGAATATCCACCATTAAATTTAAGTAAAAACATGTATATTTACAGTATATCTTTCTTGATAATGTGGCTGTGTTTACATTCTGTCTTTTCATATTCTTATATTTCTTTCTACAATCTTATTTCTTCTTATTCTTATAATCTTTTACTTCAATTTAATTAATTAAAATTTTGATATTACAAATTCTGTAAAAAAAAGAGCAAACCTGCAGGACGAGGACGAGGACAAGTAAATGTAACTCGCACTGATCGACCTGGAAGAAATTATAGCGATGTAACAAAGTCAAAGATAGAAACGGATAAGGTAAAATAAACAAGCCATTTTCTTGGAATTATAAATTGTCAATCATTTGTAAAAGTAATTATATTTTTTCATATTTCAAAATGTTTTTTTTTTTTTTCATTTTTTCAAATTTTGAAATTTCAAAAAATTTCAAAAAAATTTAGCAATTCTCTCAAATAAATAATTTAGTATAACAACAATAAAAATAGTAAAACAAAGCAAAAAAGTGTGTTGAATATTTGTTACGATTTTTTCAGAACCAAAAGAGCCCTAAGGAGAATTCGAACCATGTCGCTATAGACGGCTTAAATATGAGCAACCAACGAGCGGATGATAAACGACTTCAGCAGGTCCAAAATGAGTCATTGCAGAAAATGTCAACCAAGTCAGCGAACCAAGCAGTGCAACATGTACGGCTTTGTATACCTTATAAATATCTGTATTTTATAATCGTGAAATATTAAATTCCGCCATTTTCTTAATATAAGTATATTGAATTATGAAAATGTATAAACGCTGAAATTTTAACTTATTTAAATTTTGATATACTGAAATATTAAATTTTGGAAACACTGAAATTTTGAAGTTTTAAAATTCAAGTATTGTCATTTTAACATAATGAACATTGGCCATTTTTAAATATTTAATCTATAAAAATACTTTTCAATAAAAAATGCTACCATAAAAGCCATGAAACGGCGTGTATTTAATATATTTCACTATATGAAATTCGTTATTTAAGTTAAACTATTTGTTTTATACATTTTTAGATACCGGAACAGCCCTCCAATTCGGCTGATAATGATATTACAGGACTTCAAAAGAACATGGACCCTCGACTTTGTCGAAATAAGAACTTAACGGAAATAGGCGGAGAGTCATCAACACTGCACGACTCCGAACAAGTCGCATCAACGCAGAAGGTAATATCATAGATACTGAGCCCACGGCAAGCAACATACAAAATGTTGTCATTTTTTAAAGTGTTACTATAGAATTTTTATTTTATATTATTTTTTTTTATAGATTTATACAATTTAGTGAATTGTAGTAAATATGATAATTTGAAGTTATACACAATGAAAATTTGTTTTTTCAAATTAAATGGTACGAACTATAAGATATTATATACAATTTTAATTTTTTATATTAAATTTTTACAAAAAATACGACGAAATTACATTTTTTTCAATAAAATTGTAAAAATTATAATATTGAAACTATTAATTATTTTAAATAACGTAGACAATCTGTAAGATGTGAAATTTAAAATTTTCAATAATTATAAAGTTTGAAAGTAATAAATTTTATCAGAAAAGTTTTGCATTTTCCCAATGTATTATTTTGGTCTTGTAATAATTACAATATTTGCAATATCTAAAACGTTAACATTGAAAAAAAGTAGGTTCTAATTTCGAAATGCAACAATTATCAAGAAAATTGGTAATTTTGAAAATTCTTAAATACTAAATTGAAAAAAAAAAAATATGTAAGAATAATTAGAGTTTGATCAATGTCAAAAATGTATTAAACGATTCACAGAATAACTTTTAAATAAATGCAGATTTATAATATCCGTTTATTATGTATTCCAATCAAAAAGTTTTTTAAACAAAGAAAACGCAGTCTACGTCTGCTTAGATAATTTTAATATTTAAATTTCACGGGAAAAAGTAGCCTGTCAAATATCGCATACAAAACAATACTGAGAGAAAACTTCTAATTGATTCACCATGTTGAGTCAACATGATAAAAATATTAGAAAGCTTTTTTTTGAAATATGGCAACTTCACAATTTAAATTAGTCGATCCACGATGTAGAAATATCATGATGAATAGGCTGATTTCAGTCATAATGTCAACAGCAAGCTAACCTAACTTCATATAATCAGCTGTCATAGGATTGAAGTGCTAGCATTTTTTCTTCCTCTGTTTTTGTTTATTTTTTTGACAGTCAACGCGATATTATGTTGATTTTACTTAAATGTTTTTTCCGTGTTAGCGGCAAAATCCTTTGAAGAGACACGTTACTGTCTCTGATAAACTGCAGAAGAAAAAAAATGCCTTTTTTGAGGCAAGCACTAATGTAACAATGTTTCGCATTTCTAAATTAGTTCATCAATATATTCATTAGCAGGTTCAAAGCTCAGCATCACAGACATCCCAGAATAAGGAATCAGAGCAAGCTCAAAACGGGTTACCACAGGATCACCAAAATGTGGCACCGCAGGACCATCAAAACGTGTCAGTTCCGCCGGGCCGAAACCCACCAGTACTGCCGTTTCAAAATCAGCAAGTTCTGGCGGTCCAGTACCTGCCATTACCGGCAGGCCGAAACCCGCAATCACTGCAGGGCCAAAATCCGCCAGTACCGTCACTGCAAAATCAGCAAGTTGCGCTCATCCAAAACCTGCCAGTACCGCAGGGCCAAAAGCCGCCAGCACAACCGGACCACCACCCGCCAGCGCCGACGGTTCAAAATCCACCGGTTGCGCTTGTTTAAAACCTGCCATTACCGCAGGAGCAAATCTTGCCATTATCGCAGAGGCAAACGCTGCCAGTACTGCAGAACCAACACGCGCCAGCACCGCCTGGCCAACACCCGCCACTACCGCTGGGCCAACACCCGCGATTACTGCCGGGCCAACACCCGCCATTACCGCCGGGCCAACACCCGCCATTACCGCCAGGCCAACACCCACCAGCACCGCCTAGTCAACAAACATTCGAACAAGAGGTAAACTCTTTTTAAATAGTAATACTTAAAGTTAATATAATTTTTTGTACTATAAATTTAATATATTTCATTTTAAACGTAACTTAATAATATTAAACTATACAATATTTACAAATCTTCACAAAATTCTGTTAAAAAATAATATACAAAAATAATATACATTTACATATTAAAAGAAATACAAATATATTGAGCAATCTGAAGTTAATTTCCTCGTATAAACTAATATAAATTGTTTCCATTTATAGATGCAAAGGAAAAATTTCAATCGAGACCCGCAACGCTTCCTAAAGCCAAACGAGAATGCAGATCCTCGCCAATTGCCATATCATACCGCGAAACAGATTCCACAAAACTTGCAACAGCCGATCTTTGAAGAAAACGTATACAATATGGAAGCTCGATACTTACAGGACCAGTTTTACCAAGAAATACCCAGAGTACAAAAGAAATTTTTTATAAATATTATTTGTAATGTATTATTCAATAATTTTTTATTTAATTATATAACATTTTTCAATTTGACCAAAGGAATCACAATATAATCCCTTAAACCGGTACCCAAATGGAGGTGTCAACCTTGGTCCATATCAGGTACAATACGAAAATCATGGATCACAAACCCAGAGACCAGAATACCAGGTACGCGAAAATCAGGAACCTGAACATCTGGATTCACAACTTCACGGACCACAACGTGCGATATCACTAAATCAGGGACCAAAATATCAAGGACCACGATATCAGGGACCACAACATCAAGATCCAACGTACCAGGATTCACTGTACCAGAGTCGACCATATGAGATACCACAACATCAGAGAACACCATACCAGAAATCCCAATATCATGGTCCTCTTTACCTGAATCCAAGTAAATACGAGGAACAATTATCATACCAAAGCTCGAATCCATATCCATACTACCCATTTCAATATCAGCAGGATCCGCATGTCCCATATCAAGCCCGATATCAAACTGAATACAATAACAGATATGTAAAAGGTATTTTTATTTTTAAAAATCAATTTAATGTAGTAATAAGTTTATCAATTTAAATCATATAACTTCAAATGTGATAATGTTTTTAAATTTCTTGAAACTTTTTAAAAAAATAAACGTTTTAATCTTGTTCTATAAAAATATTATATTCTTTGTAATATTGTACTCAATTGTAACTACGTAACAATACGGTTATGTATGATAAATTTGTTCTTCTTTTACTGATTTATAAACGAGTTAAATTGTACAAGTGTTTAACTGTTTTTGAAGTCATAAACACGAAATTGTTTGTAGTTAACTTTTTTAAATTCGCAGTATCTTAAAAATACTTTAAAATAAAGTATATTTGAAAAACTGAAATTGTACACGATAAAAAATGACATTATAAAATACATTAAGACTTCTATTTCTTACAAATGTTTTGTTTAACATTTGTAACATTATAAGTAAAAAATAAGAACAAATTAACATAACATAATAGCATATAATAAAACATTACATTATTTTTCTTATCAATTTAAAAAATCATTGCATTCTGAAGAGAAATAGCGTTTCATACAATGATCCATATGATGTTTTAGTTATATATGTATATAAATATTGAATTAATTATTATGTTATACAGCTCCGACATATCGTGCTTCTAAAGGCTCGCGGCATGTAACAAGCAAAATGGTTCAGTCAAATGTAGGAACTCGAGATGATAAATTAACTGCCAGTGACATAAAAAAGGTTGACAGTAACAATTATTTTCAATATAAGTTAATATAATAACAATTTGTTGAATTATATGTTTAGTTTGTATTATCAAATTACATTTGCACCTTATCTTTGTAGATTATAAAAAATCAAGTCCGCCGCGAGACATCTGTCATAAAACGACGCCAGCAAACGTCTACAAGCGACCATGTGGGTAACATGGGAACCATGATCCATGGATGTCATAATCATCGGGACGTTTCCTGCTGTTCGCGGACGTCAGATTCATGTTGCTCTTCCCATCGTCGATGCCATTAGTCCAAATCTATACTTAGTATAGATTTGAAAAGAATTGTTGTTTTTCTTTTATTTTTAGAAAAGTGCTGAAATTACCATAAATTATATCTTCAAATCGGACAAGCGTATACGTTTCTTTTTCTATCAGCGATTATCATTTTAATTTTTGCAAAGTAATGCTGTTTTCGTTTGTTTTTGTTTGATTTCGTAAATGCTTCTATCAATTTGTTTCTAAAGTAATTACAATGAAGTAAATTGCAACATTAAATTTCGTTTTTATTTTAAAAAAATGAACGCTGAATAATGTACATTATATATATATATATATATATATATATATATATATATAATCATTGCCTGTTCTAGATTGCTGTCGCAGCAGATCGGTTATACATATATTTTTATATATAGCTGAACTGACTTGACAGCAACCTGGAACAGCCAATGTTCTTGAGTGATACATTTATAATATTAAGCATTTAAAACTAATTGTCAATTAATTGCCGATTAATAGTCAATTAATTTCCACTTTGTTATTAAGTAACTGCAAATTATTTGGCAGTTGAACTGACTTGGCATCAATCTAGAACAGCCAATGTTATTAAGTGATATATTTTTAATATTACGCCTTTAAATCTAATTGTCAATTAATTGCCAATTAATTGCCAATTAATTTGCACTCTGTTATCAAATATGTTAGTAACTGCCAAATAATTGGCAGTTACTAACATATACCCAATACCCAATTTGAAATTAAATATTCTCAGTAATTAAATTGTAATTAAGCAATCTCAATACTACTATCTGATACATCAAGTACTTATGTGACTGTTCAAGATATATAATTCTTTTTATTAGTTTTTTAACGCGGATTATGTGTTCAATAAGTATGTGTACTCACTGTGTGCATGTTCACAATGTATACTAATAATATTTAGAATTCAAATTTTGAATTCTAGTGATATATTTTTAATATTACGCCTTTAAATCTAATTGTCAATTATTTTGCACTCTGTTATCAAATACGTTGGTAACTAACAAATAATTGGCAGTTACTAACATATACCCAATACCCAATTTGTAATTAAATATCACATTAAATATTGAAGTACCGGCTGAAACATACACACACATCATATATATATATGAAAACATTTCGATCACTCTCCTAGTTAAAAATGTTCGATGTAAAGCGATTTATTTAAATTGTGAACTGGGGTATTTCAAAATTGATTTTTCCACTAGGGTCGTTCTAATTGGAGTAGTCGATTTGCTGTTCTCGGTTGTTGTCAAGAATGATCGGCGTCATGCTGAACTAGATTTAGAGCATCCTAGAACAGCCATTGTTAGTGTGTGATATATTTCAGATATTAAGATTTTAAACGTAATTGTTGTCAATTTATTATCAATTAATTACAAGTTTTTATTATATAATTTACAAATATGTCAAAAATCAGTAATGATTTTGAAAAGTGAAGGAATTACTTAAGGTAGTACATTCATTGACATTATTTTATAAATATAATAATGTAATGTTGAATTACATGAATTAAATAAATATGGAGAAAAATTACTGAATTATAATTAATGAATTTAATTGTCAAAGTAAAATTAAAAATCTCCATTATAGACTCCATTATGGAATCAATTCCAATAAATTAATGTAATAATAAAAATAATATACTTCTCATAAGATATTAAATTATAATTTAGTCTTTTAAATACACTATACATTCAAAACATTTAATAGTATAATTGGATTGGAATAATTTAAGTTCCGTTTTAACAATGACAACTTGAAACAACAATAAAACTTACCATTTAAAACCTAAAATTTCAAACTTATCATCTGAAACTTACCATTTGCAAATTTTAATTTGAAGTTTATCATTCGAAATTTGCGATTTGAAACAGTGACTTAAATGAGCCTTAAACATTTGTCATGATAAGCGATTATTATCACTGGTAAAATATAAAAAAAAGTATGACATAAATATATATTTATTTGAATAAAAATTTTGCTCATTTACAAAATGTTTTAATTACTTTAAAGTTGTTTGATATTCTTAAATTATTGCTCTTCGTGCGCATGTTTCGTATATAATAATAACGTTGGTGTTATTTTGTTAAAATCTTTTTTTTTAATGTCGTACTTGAGATATCGTCATATTCGTACCAAGTTTTTCCATGTGGCGGAAGAACGGAACGTTTTCGGCACGAAAAAAAAATTTTTTTTTTTGATTTTCCGGAAAAAATTTTTAAGCAACAAACACAATGCCTGGGCAGTCGGGTCATTTTTTGTGGAAAATAACAATTTTACAGCACGAAAACTATATTTTCTACCTTATCAATCTAAGAAACTTAGTGCAGCGGCACCAGGGAACATGTGTAGGTGGCTAATTTCAATTGTCCGAACTAGCCAGCAAGCTCAGCTAACTCCCCAAACTAAATTGGGGCGACATGCCCCACCCCTAGTGGGTTTTCCAGCGCGAAAACCATTTTAGCACGAAAATAAAAAAATATTTGACCTAGTGCAGCGGCACCAGGGACCATGTGTAGGTGGCTAATTCCAATTGTCCGAACTAGCCCGCAAGCTCAACTAACTCCCCAAACTAAATCGGGGCGACATGCCCCACCCCCAGTGGGTTTTCCAGTGCGAAAACTATTTTAGCACGAAAATGAA
>JABFPJ010006510.1:0-10856 GCA_022817425.1 Gryon sp. ZL-2020
TCGTTATACACGTGTTTTGTCCAAATTTGAAAATATGGATGTCCTATCAGGGCCATTTTTGGCCCTTATAAGGACATCCATTTATCGAAACAAGTGTAAAAAATGCTACGCCACAAAAGTGTCGTCGACTTTATAGATGTATACATTTGATGTTGAAAAAAAAATTTTCTCAAAAGTCATAGCTTCATTACTTCGAGGGTGGGGGGTGTTATAGGTATGCCATAAGGAATTCATAGGCAGATCATAGGGGTTATAGGAGAGGTTCATAGGGCGGTCATAGGGAGCCCTTAGAGGATCCATAGAAGTATCTCGGGTGGAACCAGGGATTTCGTCAGGACTCATATACGGTCATAGAGAGGGGGTCACAGGGTTTCGCCCGGGCGAAGCCGGGGCTTCAGCTAGTATATATATATATATATAACAAAGAAATCAAACAAAAAATGAAAAATATTATCGTTGTATAAAACGAAAAAGTATATCTAACTAAGATATATACTCTATTCATTCGTTTGATTGTTTGTTATACGTTTGAAAACGAATAACAAACTAACAAAAACGGAAATCTTAGTTAGAAATATTTTTCGTGTACGTAGACATTTATGCACAGATTATACTTAAATAAATATTTATATATGATGAATGAAGAAAAATAGCAGTGTATAGTTATTTTGTTTTGAGCATATGCTACTTATGCAAATTTTTTCTTTATGGCATATAACTATACGCTTGTTTACATTGCATTGTTATTAAAGATATTAATTACATAAAAGATAATAATTTCTCAGTAGTCTTTGAAGTTTTATATTATTTCCTGAAGGCGCCACTGTCGCGAGAAATGTATAGTATTTTATGGTTTACTATAATACAATGCCAATATACTAAAAGTGCACAATAAAATGAAAGAGAATAAATTTAGGTTACTGAAATAAATAAATGATATATATCTAATTCTTAACTAGTTCTGATAAAATTTAACACATTTACTGTTAAGTGAACAATTTTTTATTTTTTGAGATCGTAAACAAAATATCGCTATAGGTATATATTCGATATTGTGTCGCATAACATAAATGCACTGTATAATATTAGAATTATATTGTATGAATGATATATTGTTTTTTTATATATATATTTGCACAATCCTCGAGAAACTCGTTGCTTTCTCTAATTTACACATTCTGTCATCACAAATTAAATTGGTGCCGGAAAAGATTTTATGAAATTTATCGAGAAGACTAACTGTTTCTCGAGTTTCCGACATTGAATCGTTATCGAGACAGTTTGAACTTTCGATGTTGAGCGCAAACAAGCGCGCATCAACAATGTAGAGGGATAATTGCAAAACTAACGAAGATGCTATTACGAGTGCGATTATTTTTCTATTTTTAGTTACTGACGTAAACAAAATTTCAGCCATTAGCTTCACTATGATTGTGATGTAAAATACAATCTCCAGTGCCTGTATCGGATTAGATTGTTTATCAATTTTATAAATTATGCCAACTATTTTTTTGCATTTATCATAAAGAACATATATGAAAAATTACAACTTATTATAAAATTTTATTATTGTATTATTAATCGTATAAGTATGAATCAAAAGGAAACTTTGTGTTAAAAACTGTGTTGTAAACAGGAACACAAAAAACAAGTTTTTTTTTTTGTACTTCGCCAGAGACACTACCGTGTCTCTTGATATTAGAGTACTATTCAATCATGCCACTAAATGTAATATTTTAACTAGAAGAAACAAGTGACTTGACAGTATAAAAACTGCTGTGCAAAACAGAATAACGTATAAGAAAAATGGAGAAAGGCAGAGCAGCGATCACTGAAAAAACAAACTATGAGATGGAGTTGAATCAATCCCTCTATGGAGTTGCACATTAGGTAACGCTGATGCCGACGGCATAATTACAATCTCAACAGACGTAAATACACACACAGCTTGTCTTCGCACCTTTACACAGAAACATACAGGTAAAAAAGTGTCAAATAAAAAAAAACATTTTATGCATGAGTAATGGTTCTTAGAAAAAAAATACCGAGTAAAAATTATTTATTTTTCGACTTAGAATACGAATCTGCATTTAAAAATAGGAATTCCTATTTAAAAAAAACGATTGACCTTCATTTGACCTTGAAATCAATATTATGTAAATACTCTGATAGTGCCACTGAATTTCCCCCATAAAACTGAGAAACTTTTATTCTAAGAATGTTTTCTCTCAGAAACTTATTTACAAAGTTACTACAGGTGTTACTTTAAAATAGGACACCCTGTATATAAAAAACGCATTTTTTATATTTTCATAAAAAATATAAAAACTCTATTCTAATATATACACAAAATTATATAAAAAGTATATATAATATGTACATTATATTATATATATTATATTGTAACTGTTCAATTCATACGGCTACATGAAGTTAGTCGTCGGTAGACGGGTACCGTCAAAGTTGCCGAATAATTAACTGAACGACCCTTCAAGATCATTGAAGGATGATTCAATCAAATCGATATCAACAATGATCAATCGTGACGCGGTAAATGTGGAAGCCTCGTGGCACGGAAAAAGTCAAAACTGAAAAGTATAGGCCAAGTACAAAAAAATGTAAAAAATCAAAAATAATGACGTTTGAAACATATTCAGTTTTCTGAATTCAAATATTTAATCTAAAGTGAAACCTCATTTTAAATCAAACTTTATTTAAGCAAAATTGGGAAAAACCTTTAAAATTAGAAAACATGAAAAACATATTAGTACAAATAATCACTTAAATTTTTTTCAATATAAGGTATTGTATCAATAAATATATTCAAGTACATTCGCTAATTTTATTTGAAAAATCTGCAACTTAGGGAGTAAATCTACAATAAAATCAAATTTATTAATTAACCTGGTTAAGTACATTAGCTAGCTTTAGACCTTAAAATAATAGAATGCTAAACTCCAAAATTATGAAACTAAAACCTAACAAAAATAAGTAACAAAAAAATATAAACATGCATATCATAAACATAAGTATCACATAAGTTTCCGTAAGTACCCCATAAGTACTCCATAACCTTCTCATAAGTATCCTATCAGTATCACACGAGCATTCCATAAGCATCCCATAAGCTTCCCATAAGTATCCCATAAGCATCCCATAACTATCTCATGAATATCCCATAAGCTTCCATGAGCTTTCCATAACGTTCCCATAAGTATCCTATAAGGATTTCATAAGTATTTGATAAGCTTCCCATAAGATTTCCATAACCTTCTCATAAGAATCCCGTAAGCATCCCATAAGCATCCCGTAAGCATCAGATAAGCATCCCAGAAGCATCCAATAAGCATCTTATAAGCATCCCATAAACATTCTATAAGGTTCATAAAAGCTTCCTATAAGCTTTCTATAAGCTTCTCATAATTAACTTTAGGAATGTTTTGACCTGGTTTTGGCCTTACTAGGTCGTAGTAGTAAAAATTGGCCATAATTATGCCATAGCAGGCTCACAGATACATAGCACTATCATAAAATAACCATGTTAATATAAATGAATTACAAAATAAGTGATAGCCACATTTTGGCTCATTATCTGTTATAGAAATAAGTGATAGCCATGTTTTGCTCTCATTATCTGGTACTACTAAGTTGCTGGCCATAACTATGCCATAAAAGGCTCATAGATAAGCTATTATGGTGTTAAAATCATTTGAATGCTACAATTTGTCGTATAATGATTGTTTGAAGTAAAAGTTTGACCATATTTGATCATTATAATTCGGCCATTTTTTGGCCTTATTGTCTTTTATTTATAAAAGGTTGGCCTAAGCTTGTCCTTAGGATGTATATAAATGTGCTATCTTTGTATGAGTACTGTAATTATGTTACATATTACTATGTAACAATGATGTATAAGTCTGAAATACAAGCAAAATACTGATCATTATTGATAGCCATGATTTGGCTATTTTTTGACCTAATTATTGAATATTTCTGATAAGGTGGCCTCAGTTGGGCCTGCAGAGGTTCATAAATGTATTAAATTTGTATATGAACTGTAATTATGGTACATATTATCATATAACATTAATGTATTAGTCTCAATTACTCGTCCGGACACTGAACATGAAGAAGAAAAAGGAAAAGAAGAAGAAAAAGAAGAAGAAGATCAAGAAGAAGAAGAAGAAGAAGAAGAAAACGACGTTTCTTATTTGGCGCGAAAAACGACGATTTTTTAATGTTAATATCTCGCGAACGGATGGACCAATTGGAAATTTGTTTCTTTTATTTTCATCAGGTCGATGAAGACAACAATATTATAGCAAAAAAATGGAATTTTATTGCTATTGTTGCTTTCTTTTGTATGTTGAAAAACGGCATTTGTTCGTATCTGAAAAGAGACACGGTAGTGCTGGCCGCACAAAAACGATCGTTTTTTTTGTACTTGGCCAGAGACACTACCGTGTCTCTTGATTCGTCCGAATTGGACTAAGGGAAAAGTCCACCTATCAAGGGGCGCGGCGCGCAATTTAAATGTCCGCGAAGTAAATGAACATAACCTTTGTCGTTCAACAACCAAGTCATTTTCGATGATCTATTATATTAAATAAAAGATGATGGACAATACAGAAAAATAAGAAAATAAATGAAAATGATATTATAAATTCCACTTAATAATTTTATATTATTTTCAGGTTAAATAAATGGAATATAAAATAAAAACAATAAATAATAATAAATAAATTGCTTTATTAATAATAATTAATAAAAAATTTGGGATTAACTTGATAAATAAATAAAAAACTAACATCAATACAAAAAGATCGAAACTAAATTAACTTTTAATAAATAAATAAATAGAAGATATAAATGAATTCATTTGAGAAGAAAAATCATTTGTTATTCAAGAAAAGAATAACAAATGACCACAAACAAAAGCAAATAGGATAATAAATAATTAACATTAAAGCTAAACTAAAGAATTTAATTTCATATTTAATTAATTATTAGTAGGCATGTGCGGGCTTAGGCCCGACATTTTAAAAATTTCATTTTTAAGAGTTAAATAAATTAATTTGTTTTGAAAATCTTGAGATTCATATGAAAGTAGTCATAATATGTGACTTTTTAAACGTTTCATACATAATAACTACACGGACCGAGGTCGGGCCGTAACTCGGGCTTTTATCGGGCTTTCTTAACGTAACTTCAAAGAACTTCCAGAAATCTCATAAATTTCATCAAAAAGTGGTATCAATACTTCCAAACAACCCGCACGATTCAAATAGGAAAATATTTTTAAAAAATATAACAATTTAAAGTAATACGAGACAAAAGCCCGAAAAAAGCCCGACTTTAGGCCCGCACATGCCTAATTATTAGTAAAAATATAAAATTTACTAACTTAAGAATAAAATCAATAAAAATAACATAAAAATTAATAATTACAACAAAATAAGTAAGTATGAACAAAAGTCACCTCTTCAGGTTACTTTTTATTATATTATTTATTTAATTAATTCTAATTTCAAAATTAGCATTTTCGATAATAGAACTTTCTAGAACATTTGCCCTAAAACAAAAAAGCACTTAACGAGCTTTGTTAGTAAACCAGACTAGTGGCCTATAAAAGAGAGCATTTTCGCAAGCATCGATACCAGTTCCTTGGCGATTAAGGCTAAGGTAAGAGTCTGAAGCAGCAAGGGGCTTGGAGGCACTTGGGGCATCGGATGTGCGTGAGCCCGAAACAGCTCACAATCATCTAGAATCCGCAACGTCCGAAACGACGTTCGCCCGAAACGGCGAGGATTCTTTGACATTCGCCCAAAACAGCGGTGTTAAGGTGCGTTCACACATGCTAGGCGATTCGGAGCGTCGCTAACGGATGATGCCTTTAAGGAGTATGGGCAAGTCCGAGACAGCTGAACTATGTGCCGTAAAGACGACATTTTAGACCGGCTCGTGGTGGTGCCACGGGACGATCCGATCTGTTAACATGTTTCCGGAAGCTAATGGTCGGGAGCATCGTCAACGGATGACATCTTTAAGAAACTAGTGCAGGTCTGAGACGGCTGCACTCGTCTCCTTGCAGACGACATCCTAGACCGGCTCGTGGTGGTGCCATGGGACGATCCCCTCCATGAACCTCATCTTTGCTTGTGAAAAACCCCAAGCTCCTGTCGTGGCGCGAAAATTCGAATGTTTAAATTCGCGAGTTATTTGTCAAATTCTAAAATTAAATTTATTTGTTTTTTTTAGTGCTTCATTTGAACGGCCGCAGGTCCCCTTTATTTGTGATAGAAAATTTAATCGACTGAAATAAATAAAAGGTTAGAATTCAAATATTATTGACTCGTGATAATTTAGTGAGAAGATACGATTAGTGTGCATCCATATTCGTAGGGCCCCAGGAACTTCCATTTTCTGAATAATAAAATTAATTTGTCTTTTAAAGAACATAAACAAATTTAAAATTAAGTAAAAGCTTCTTATATTTGATAAAATACAGTAAAATCAAGTAAATTATTTAATATTAAAACCAAAGTTAAATGTGGGTGGTTGAACTAATGATGAACCTGTGAATTGAGCTTAATGATTAAGCCTAATTCACATTTGAAGATTCTTCACCATTCTATTCTTTTGCAACAAAATAAGTTATTGAATTTGTAATATTATTCTTAAGTTCAATCGAATTATAAAAGATAATAAATAAGTATCATCAATAAATAAAAAAAGAAAAAAATAAAATATAAGAGGTAAACAAATAGCTATTAGGAAAAATTTTACAATATGTGTAAAAAATGTATATAAAAATGCAGCAATCATTAGTACATAATAAAATATAGAATTGTTGCTTATATCTTCGTCCTTTAAATCTGTAATAGTCTCTTATTTATAATGTGTTACAAGATTCAGTCGACTATCGGTCGAAAATGTTCCAATTGTCAAAGATTTTTCAAAGTATAATTAATTTTAATATATACAATAAAATATAAAAACTCAACAGCAATTTCAACAGCTTTTCTACACTCTAAATTGGAGTGCCTAATCTTCATTGAGAATACTTTATATTTCTTTAAACATATATTTTGAAAAATATATTTAAAAAAAGTCAATCACCGATCGGTTGCGCACAGTTCAAGTACACACCGTTCGACTGCGCACTATTTAGGTACACACTGGTCGACTGTGCGCCATTTCGCTACACCCTTTTTAACTGCGCACCGTTTAGGTACACACTGTTCGACTGCGCACCATTTAGGTGCACACTGTTCGACTGCGCACGCTCAAGTGTGCACTTGAATGGTCAACCGCGCACCGTGTAATTGAGTACGCACAGTTCAAGTTCGCACAGATCGACTGCACACCGCTCGAGTGTGCACCGGTCGAATGTACACTGCACACTGCTCGGTGCTCACTCGAACGGTCTGCAGTCGATCCGTGCGCTCTTGACCAGTGTGCACTTGAACTGTGTGCAGCAGTTTTGTGCGATTTTGAACTGTGGGCACTTAAATCCCTCCCATTATATATCGAAAAAAAATAACAAACAAAACCGTCAAGGTACTGAAAACTAGACTGGTGCGAGCGACCTGTATTCTGTGACTTTGACACAGAAAATAAAAAGAGAAAACAATGAAGATTTAAATTCATCAGAAAAACGTTAAATTTCAGTCTTTGAGTTTTGAAGTAAAAAGTCTGACGAAATCGGATAAATGGCAAAAAGGAAAATCTTGCTACAGAATATATAGAAACCCACGACAAGATATCGCGTAAAATCGTCCAGTTTATTATGGAATTTCCATTAAAATCATACGACGCAAATTACCCCTGAGGAATTTATCTACACTCATCCAAATAGATTGTTAAAATAAAAATCTAAATCGTTAATTGTAAATTGCTGTTTGATTAATAGTTATTTTAAAAGTCTAGCTTGCAGAAATTACGATCTACGTCATTAGATCCACAGTCGATTTCATTATATTAGACGCGCAAGCGCGATAATTCGCTGGCAAACATAACCTTAAAGCACCTAAAAGTGACAGTGTCAATGCTTTTCCGCGACAAAAATCAATATTTTCCTTTTTTACTAATTAATAACATTTATGTTTAAATTATTCATGAATAATATAAGTCGATCAGTCATTTTCCTGCCATCTAACCTAATTATCACGCATCTTCAAACAAAGTAAAACTACAATCTGTATTGTTTCTTGAGCATACAAAACGCAGATATTCAAATTTACGATCTAATAATGTATAAAAAACTATTTATACTGTTTTTCTAACAATCTCATACGGAGAGTGTATTGATTTTGAACAAACGTATTTTGAACAAACAATGCTTCAATGTTCGGTTGCTTGAGAATTCCCAAACAAAAAATTTCGAAAGAAACTGAAAATACAGAAACACCTTGGCGGCCCCTCATGTTAAAAATTGAATGGGAAAAATCTATGTATTGCAAGAGAAGTACATGTTTGCACATATCATTCAATCTTCCTCGGTGCATTGTGATAACTCATTACTCCTACGCAACTCGAACCTTTTTCTTAATTGCCGAATCTAGAAAAGTTCAGGGGCCGCCAAGGTGTTTCTGTATTTTCGGTTTCTTTCGAAATTTAAAAAAAATTTTTGTTTGGTTTTAGTTTGGTTTGATTTTCGTTTAGCTTGGTTTCCGTTTAGTTTGGTTTTAGTTTAGTTTGATTTAGTTTAATTTCAGTTTGGTTTTAGTTTGGTTAAGATATATTCAATCAATTAACTTTATTTACAAACTTTGCCCTAGGGCTGATAAACTTGGCCGTTTATAGTCCGGCATGAGTTTACAATATATCCTTATAATCTGAATTCTCCTCATACATATATGTCTCACTCATTCCGTTTACACACATACTCACACTCTCGTGCCCTTACAAATTAACGCCAAAATTCGCAAACGCCGAGTCGAGACGAGGGGACTTCCTCTCCGCACCAGTTGCGCTCTTTTTTTCCAATCCTCACTTGCATACCCCCTACCTCTGCCCACCCCTCCCCGCTTTCTCCCATACTCTATTAATCCAATTTTCTCCCCTACTGTCCTCGTGCATCACTACTAACGTCTCCCCTTCCCACCGTATCCCAAACACACACTCCTTCACCAGGTGGTCCACGCTTTCCAACTCATGCTCACACATCGTGCACTTCTTTTCCTCATCTGCCCTCCAGTACTCACTTGCTCTCCATTCACTTCCACACCTCATTTTAGCTATCCCTATGACCCACTTCCTATCCCTTTTCCCTCTATTCCTCAGATATGCTGGGGTACCTCTCGTTCTTACATCCCTGTAATATGGGTTGTACCTCGATCTTTCTACCCTTCCCAATCTCTCCTGCTCATCCACCTCTCTATCTCTACCTACCAATTCCAACACCATCCTATCACCCATAGCCCATCTTCTTCTTACTCCCTCTCCTGACCACCCATTTCTTCTCATATAATGTTCCCTCTCCTCATCGAAGCTACCCAATTCCCCAACTCCCCCCTCTCTTTCTACGCAACACTTAGCCAACAGCACACTGTTCCCTTCTCTTCTAGTCTTTTCTTCAAAATTTATCGGTCTAGTCCGTGCCTGAACTCTCACTTTTTCCCATTTCAACTCGTCCCTTACGGTTAAGATTTATTCTTGGCTCAATAAATGATTTGACACATTTTTTATACCGAAATTGGAAGAAGGAATATACACTGACGGCAAAAAAAACGCAATAGCAAAACGAATGATGAAAAAAGGCTATTTTCAAAACGTACTAACTCGGCCAAATTCCATCCGTTTGAGCTCTTCTTTTTTTAAAATTAAAGGGTAAAGTTTCGGCTTTCGAAATCTTACATCCAAAATTAATTTTTTTCAATGCTTGATTGAATTTATTGCAAAAAACAAAACAAACATTTTTTTGATAAAATTTTGAAAAATTTAAATGAATATACGAAATAAGGATGCCTACCAAAGTCAGTTTAGCGTTACAGCATTTATTAAGTCATCTTTTTCTGAACAATTTAAAAAAAGAAAATGTGAATACGATGGAAATTGAGCAAGTTACAGCCGTTTGAAAAAAAAAGTCACTTTTGCTCTTAAATCGTTACGGAACTCGTATTTTTCAACGGATTTAAAAGTTTTTTCTCTTGAATTACAGCTCATTAAATTTCCTTTTAAAACATGATTTTCATTTTTTTATTCACATTATTAAAAGAATAATGCAAATTAAAAATGGAACATGCATTTTTTACAAAAAATGACTAAATTTGCATAGAAGGTTTTGAAACAATATTAATAACAAAATCAGTGAATTTCACTAAAAAAAAGTGAAATTCATTAAAAAACTTGAGAATTAGTAAAAATTCATCATAATTTGCGCACACAAGTAAATGTGCGATACAATACTTTCGACATTAGCATTACCC
The DNA here is from genome assembly GCA_022817425.1 of Gryon sp. ZL-2020. NCBI lineage: Eukaryota > Metazoa > Arthropoda > Insecta > Hymenoptera > Scelionidae > Gryon > Gryon sp. ZL-2020. The sequence goes on from JABFPJ010006510.1 coordinate 10,431, forward strand.
AATGTTCACCGCGTAGAGGTTGTCGATCAGATTTGGCACATCTTGTGTGTGTGTGTGTGGGTGTATGTGTCTATGTGTATGTTTGTGTATATGTGTATGTTTCAATGTGTACGTACGTATGTGTATGTGTACGTAAGTATGTGTGTGTGCGTTTATGTGTGTGTTTGGGTGCATGTGCATGTACGTTTGTGTGTGTGTGTTTGTATGTGTTTGTGTGTTTGTATGTGTGTGTGCATTGGTGTGTGTATGTTTACGTATGTGTGTGTGCGTTTATGTGTGTATGTTTACGTATATGTGCATGTGTGCGAATGAAATTCCACAGCAAGAAATTCGAAGCTGCATCAGTATGCAAAAACGGCTGCAAGAGGTTATACAACAACGAGGTGGTAATACCTCATACTAACATGTATGACATCGTCATGTAAC
>JABFPJ010006511.1:0-10856 GCA_022817425.1 Gryon sp. ZL-2020
ATCGATTTTATATGGACAATATAAAGACCATATACGAACCATATATTGATTATATCTCGACCATATATGGAACATATATTGACTATATAAGGATCATACATTGACCATATATTTTATTGACCATATATTATTGACCATATATGAGCTATGTATTAATCAAATTTTGACAATATATAGACCAGATATGAACCATATATTGACAATATATTGATTTTATCTCGACCATATATAGAGCATATATTGACCATATAAGGATTATACATTGACCATATATTGATTATATCTCGACCATATATGGAGCATATATTGACCATATATGGATCATATATTGATCATACATTTGATCACATATGGATTATTTTATAATATATATTTGCACACATAATTTATATTTTTTTAAATAATAAAAAAGGCAAAAATGGCACTTAAATATATATATTTTTCATTCGCATGGAATGTAAGTGAAACATAAATTATTTTTTTATTTAATTATATATATGTGTAATTATAATTATAAGAAGCATTTAATTATTTATCCAACTTTCATTTTAATGATATTAACATTTAATGATAATAACATTTAATGATATTTCTTAATTTCATTCAAATGTTGTAAATGTAATTAAATTTATTTAAACAATTTCAATTTTGCAAAATGCAAATAAAACAATGACAGATAATTGAAAAAGAGTTCAACGGGTCAGCAGAAAGTTTTATTTTTATTGCACGTGGGTCATTGTACTTGGCGCCATAAGTACTCATTCTACTGAACTAGACATTGTCCTTGAACTTCAACTAGGTTTACGATGCCATACCCAGTCAAGCGTTATTTTGAACGCCGCTGTTGGAATTGGTCATATTGATTTTTTTTCCTTTTTGATTTCATCGTGTGTACTATTTTTATTATCACTAAACGTAATTAATCTCATCTAAAGAATCCTTATAAAAATCGAGATTTTTTTGTTATCTTCCAAAGATTATTCTTTCATTTTAATTTTATTTATTCGTTTTTATTCGATGCGAAAATTGAATGAAAATGAGAAATTAATTTAAGAGTTAGAATTACTTTAAGTTGAAATTGAATTTGTTGGAGGAAGGTCAAAATCATAATAATCAGAAGAATCAATCAAAACAAAACAATCATAATAATCAAAACAATCAGTAAAAACAAAACAAGCAAAAAAAATAAAACAATCATAACAATCAAAACAAAACAATCGTAACCATCAAAACAAAACAAAACAATCATAACAATCAAAACAAAATAATCGCAACAATCAAAACAAAACAATCATAACAATCAAAACAAAACAATCGTAACAATCAAAACAAAACAATCGTAACAATCAAAACAAAACAATCCAAACTAACAAAAATATTGTTTTTGTTATAATATAAACAAATCGACATTTCTTTCTTTACAAAAATATCGATATTTTTTAATCGATTAATTGCTTTTAATAATCAATCGTACATACCACTAATCGCAATTAAATCGTCCATTCCTAGTGTCAAGGCACAAACGCAGGTTGATTTGCATCGTCTAATTCAGACTTACACTGGCGATATATCTTTGAGATGGTACATTTTGAAGTTAAAACGAAAGGGACACAAGGAAGTAAAAATAAAAGTCGTATCTTGTAGAAGAGGGCAGCCTTTTTTCGATCGATACTTGCCATCAAAAAGCATCGCTACTGGAGATATTCATAACCGTGTTTTACTATAAAAATAAAAATAAAAGGAGAAATCGTTTGAAATTCGACGAGAAAATATTCTTCGAATAATCCACTGGCAATGTTTCTGCGAACTTAATTTGTATGTAATATAAACATTCAAATGTTATTTTACTTTTTCATATAAACAAAAGTATACATCAATTACATATATATTTATAATAATTTACAATAAAATATAAATACAAATTTATATGATTTCAGATTAATTTAACAATCAAAAGCAAAATAATCAAAACAAATAAAACATCAAAACAATCAAAATAAATAAAAAGATCAAAATAATAAAAATGATCAAAACAATCAAAACAAAAAAAACAATCAAAACAAATAAAACGATCAAAAGAATCAAAATAAACAATACAATCAAAACAAACAAAACCACAATTTAATTTATTTTTCAAAATTATCAACTTTTAAATTAAAAAATATAAATTTTCGAAAATGTTTGATTTTGAATTAATGTTTAAACGAATTAAACTAAGCTGAATTAAAGTGTAAAATTGCGTATTAATTATTTTGAGAAAACGAGACGATGAAAAAGGGTTTGACGCATTGAGGAATTGGTCGGTTGAAATAGGAAAAAAGGGGTCGAAAAAAATTTTTTTACGGTTTGTTTGCTTTGAAATGGTAATAGAAGCTGGTGTGTCATTAAAAGTGGAATAGATCGAAGAAATGTAAAAAAGGGTAGTTAGTCCTTGGTCAGCTCCGCTGATTGAACGTAACCATGGAAATAGCTGTTTGTTTCGGGGGGGGGGCGGGGGTAGGATAAAGAGAAGGATATGACGAAAATGAATAGAGAAAGAGCAAAGAAGAGAGAAGGAGATTCTCCTTTTTTTAAGGATCGTGCCGGACTGAAGACGAAAGGGCTAGTCGAGGCCACTGAATACAAAGAAGGGTTATAAATGGCGCACCGGAAGAAAGGACGAAAAGTGCGCGTCTGTGTGACTCGATGAAAAGTCGGTCGACTGACTTCTTGCGCTCAATATTGTATTCAACTTTTTTTTCTATTTTGTATATATATGTATATATATATATATAATGTTCAAACATCCTTTTTCTTCTTTTAAATGTCATTAATCTTGTTTAGCGACAGTTCATTGTAGTTATACATATTTAGAGAACTAACGTAGAATAATGTTGTTACATTAATCACTGAATAAGGATTTTTGTATATATTTGTAAGAACACGATGAAACATCGATTGTCGGGTGTTTAATTTTGAATTTAAGTAGGAAGTTGAGGCGGAACAAAAGAGTTGCGAGAAGGATTTTGAAAAATTGTTCAATGCTTGGAAGAGTCAAATTTTTGGTTATGTTTGTTGTTTAAATGGATGATTGGGATTATAAACAACCAAGCAAAATAAAACAATTGTAACAATCAAAATAAACGAGCAAGACAAAACAATCATAACAATCAAAACAATCAAACAAAACAAGACAATCATAACAATCAACCAAAACAAAACATCATAATAATCGAAAGAATCAATCACAACAATAAAAAGAAAACAATCAATCAAAACAAAACAATCTATCAATACAAAACAATTGTAACAATAAAAACAATCAATCAAAACAAAAGAATAAAAAACAAAACAATCAAAACAATACTATGAAAAACAAAACAATGAAAATAATCAAAATAAACAAAACAATCATAACAAACAAAAATATGTTTATTTTTTTATTATAATTTTATTAAGACTTACAAAATATATTTAATAATAATCGGATGAAATAATCGACCAAACTAATATTGAAAATGAACATCAATAAAAATAAACATAATTTGTATATCTATATATATAATTTTTTCAAACTTTAATAAAATAATAACAAACAATTAAAGCAAATCTCATTCAATTTTGACTAAAACATTTTTTCGGTCCCACCTTAATTATCAACTCAAAGAAGCTAAATCATCAACTGACAAAAATATTGTCCATCCCATCTCGTTTAACCTGTTTATATTTTTACTTACATATTTTGCGCAACATTTTGCATCCGAGCGAAGCGCCAGTTAATTTGGTATTCATCGTGGAAGTCGATCGTCGATTCGAAAAAAGCTACGGCGAGCGCCGCGGTGCGGGCGGGGGACGGAGCTGCAAGAGGAAAGTGAGATCGAAAGAGTGCGGCGCTGGAAAAGAATGAAAAGCGAAGAGTTCGAAAGGGTAGAGGAAAGATAGCGCGCGCGTGAGACAAAGATAGATAGACTCCAGCGTCCCCCCACCCGCGACCCATCCACCCCTAAAAAAAGAGTTAATATTGATCCGTTTTTTTATTTGAGTCACCCCCCAGGTTTTTTTCACCCTCGCTATTTTTTCTTTCCCCCCGTTGGGTTGGCATCTCTTGGGCGAGCGAGAAAAAGATAAACGAAACGTACAAAAAAAAGTGCGCGCGCCAAAGTGAGACAGACTGATAAGGAATCGAAAGGAAATCGCGAAGGGAGAAAAGAACAAGGACAAAAAATGAACGAGAAGAGAGAGAAGGATGGAAGGAATTAGTGTTTCTATAGCAACTCTGCCCTGACCGGGCGTCAAGGTTCTTACGATTCTTACCGATCTTACGAACTTAATCACTTGCCGAGATGTAAGTTGTCGCTCGTTGGACGAAACGCAAAATCACTCCTTATTTCGTACTTGGCCCCAACCACCTGCTTCGACGTGTTTACTATCTATTTTTCGACAAAATCGGTATGACAAGTTTTTCATTTGGCGTGTTCGCAAACTAAGCATATTTTATATTAAAAAAGGACGCACTTATTTTATTTTATTTGTCTATCCTTTTTTAATACAAAGTATTCTTAGTTTTCGAATTCGCCAATTAATACTTTTCTTGTTTTGTCATTTGTTGATATATGGAATAACTTAACCTATTTTAGTACTTAACCTTTTGTTTACAAAATCGGTATGGTAAGTTTTTAATTAATATTTTTTTAATTTAATTTGTTATTTATTGATATAAGGAATGACTTAACCTGTTTTGTAATTACCCTATTGTTTACTTTTTCAGGTATTTACGTAAGTTAGAGTGTGAAATGATTATATATATAAATATATAAGTTACTTTTTTAATACTTTTATTATTGGTTTTACGATTTGTTGATATAAAGATTGACTTAACCTATTTTGTAATTAATCTATTTTTTATTTTTTTAGGTATTTATATATACATATACAAGGAAAACAAGTATATATATGCACATATATAGTGAATAGAACTAAGAAATTGTAATCGAAAATTTGCAGTTTGTTCTCCGACATTAAACCGACGGGATGAAATATGTTAATAAATGTTTAATTATTTATTTTTCTCTAAGACGCCGACCGAATCAAAACAAAAAAAACTAAATTATCGACATAATTAATATATAAATAATGAATAAATTATTTATGCAATATAACTTTAACAAACGTCGTTATATGTAGTAAATATGGGGGGTTTCGGCTGACGTGTTAGTGGATCAACTGCTTTTTTGCCGCACCTGTAGCTCTACTCTGTACTCAAGTATATTGCCGAGATAAGATGTAGTAAGGAGTAATAATGTGTTTGGGTTGTAGTAACGTCTTTCTGAGCAAAGCAGCTGAGCCTTTATTAACTAGGGAAATACTGTCTTTGGATATTATTTGTTTATGAGCAATTGTACCAAAAATTTGTCTTTAGTGATTTAAGGTAGGACTGTTGTGAAGTAGCGTATCTAAAGGTTTCTAATATTTTTTTTATTTTAACAAATGGCCTTATTATGGCCTTTTTATAATCTAAGGCCTCATTATAGTTTTTATATGGCCCTTCTATGGCCATAATAATTAAACATTAAAAAAAATTCTAAGGACAATCGTTTCATGATAGTCCTACCTTAAAACGAAATTATTTTCTTATTTATAGGTTATGTAAGGTCAACAATTGAATGTTTATAGGTTATGTTGTATGTTCAAATTAATATTATTTTCGCAAAATCTTGTATTCAAAATGTATTCAAAATTCAGTGAAATCAATTAAGAATGGATAAGTAGCTTGGAATTGTTATTTTGGCTGAAAGCATAACATACTTAGCTGAATTGAAAACGTGACACATGACTCTATGAAAACCAAGTTACAATTTCATTTATCTTCGTCTTGCCCTCGAATATAATATTTAGGACCTTTGCATATCATACATCTGTACTCGAGTGATTTTTGTAACTTGACAGAATGACGAGTCACATTAACATATGCCCAATGCTGTGTCAAACTACAAGATTCCAAACAAAAATGTAGTTAAATCAACAAAAATTGATGTTTAATTAATGTAATATTCCAATGAAAGATTTGTATGTAAAAAATAATAATAATAATAAATATTCTCATTGGCACAGAAAATGTTATTTTCAAAATCCTTCCTTATTTATTTAAAATTTTGAAATAAAATATTTAAAAAATATGTTCTTTATATATGACGTAGTAACACATTTTTGCCACTGTGGCGCTGCAGTCAACTATGCACGAGATCTATAATATATATGTGTATATGTATAATATATACATAATAGAACACATTTACAAAACATAACCTGAAAAATCAAATGAAAAACAATCTTATTATAAACAGTAAAAACGTTTTATCTTCTTCCTCGGCCACAAAACTTGTTTGTACCCATGTATTGTTCTTTGTCATTTCCACTTTAAAGTTTCTCAAAGCAACCCTCCCATCGCCCGACCAAATTCAATTGAATCTTAACTATTTGTATTGTTTTATATCCAAGTAGTACCGCCTTTCGGAATGTGTTTGCTGTTTTTCATCGGATTTTAGAGTCCGAACACGATCCATATATCCGAACTCCATCCCTCGTTAGTACAAAGTTTACGACGGTGACCAAGTAACGTTTTTATCGTTTCTCCACAGCTATAACAATTTCTCATAATACGAAGAAGATAGAGCAAGACTGAGAAACATATATAGATGTATATGTTTTTCAGTTATTATCATGTTATATTTTTGGCGGGAAATCTAAAATTTAAACAATGTTTTTTTGAAATTTAAAATTTTAAACACAATTTTAAAAAAAATTGTTAAAACTGTTTTGGCTGCAAAATTGAATTGTTTAAATTAGAACATTGTTTTGGCAGAAAATTTAATATTAAAAAATTGTTAAAATTGTTTTGGCGGGAAATCTGAATTGCCTAAAGTAGACAATTTTTTTCGAGGGAATTTTAAAATTTAAAAACTTGTAAAAATCGTTTTGGGGAGAAATTCAACATTCTAAAATTAAAAAAAAAATTTTTTCGCAGGAAATTAAAAATGTGATAATCTGTAAAAATCGTTTTGACGGGAAATTTAACATTACAAAAACTGTTAAATTGTTTTGGCGGGAATTTTGAATTATTTAAAGCAAACAATCGTTTTGGCGGCAAATTCAACATTCTAAACTTTGAAAAAATTGTTTTCGCGGGAAATTTAAAATTCAAAAACTTGTAAAAATTGTTTTAGCAGGAAATTTGAAATTCAAAAACCTATAACAATCGTATTAGCGGCAAATTCAACATTCTAAACTTTCAAAAAATGTTTTCGCGGGAAACTTAAAATTCAAAAAATTGTTAAATTCGTTTTAGCGGCAAATTCAACATTCTAAAATTAACAACAAAATTGTTTTGACGAGAAATTTAAAATTTAAAAATTGTTAAAACTATTTTGGCGACAACTTTGATAGGTATTTTAATAAATTACAATATTTTTGTTAATCAAACAATATTTCCTCATAAAATCCGAAGCTTATCATACATATATATATACACATATATATAACGCTTTCTCGCGTGCAACCACCTGTCGTGTGGCGACAACGAGCTTGTGCATGGTCGTGTCTCAGTCGGCCAATGCCAAAAGGATTTACCATATGGCTCTCTCTCCGGTAATATGGAAACGCGAAATGGATCTCTCCACTCGAACAGGCGACTGGCGATATATTTTTTCTCAGAAAACAGGCCCGTTTAGTTGGCACGAGCTGTATAATTAGGACCCGGGGATCCACATTTTTGTTTTGTTCTTGTTGCTGCTCCGGCGCTTGTGCGCTACCTTTATCTCGTAAAGAAATAAGATATGACTGCCGAAGTACATTTCAAGACGATACTTTCAGTCGTTAAGAAACACTTACGCAAAATACATGATTAAAAAAAGAAAAAAAACAAAAACTAAAAAAAAGAATGAAAAAATTTATTTTGAAAATTAAAAAAAAATTTCCAATCTCTAATTACATATTTTTTTGTAAATTGTCAAATTAAAAATGAAAACGAAAAAAACACAAATTTCAAAATGTCTTATATAAAAGAAAAAAAATTCATTGGAAAAAATAAATTAAAATGCCGCACAAAAAGGAGCCATTAAGATAATCGAGTTGATTTTCCGAAGTGAATTTCATCAAAGCGAGAAATAATGTACACATTTTTCGGAAGTTTTCTTTGGTTTTGTGTTTTTTTGGGTTTCATTTCATGGCCCTCCCATGGACATCACTTTTACGTAACCCGAGCTGGTCAAACTGGTCGTAAATAATTTGATAAGATTCGTTTTTTAAAAGAATCTTATTTTCCATATGGGATCAAGTTAATTCGACCTTTTTTTTGTGTCGAATGATATATTTACAACACATTTTGTCAGACCGACTAATTTGACAAGTATACGTTTCCTATTGAAAACGTGAAAGACGAAGACAGAAAGTAAAAAAAAAAAGTTAAGATGCCGACTGTCAGTCGCGTGAAAATGTTATAATCGCTTAAGTCTGTGAAACTTTTTCTATCGTCTCGCCATATGTTAGAAATCGCTTGTTTCCGCGAAAGAGAAACTCATTTAAATATAGGTTGCATTCGGGCGAACCAGTTATCCTCAATTGTGTCAAAATAACACTTTTGGGATGTTCGTTATTTTAGACCAAATTTCGGTTTACATTTACATAATACATCATCGCGTAATAAGCGAGAGTGATTATGTGGAGGTATGGTTAATGACGAAGGTCGTCATACTTTTTTGAATGAGCGATTATTGACAAATGATCGATTCATTAGTAATTGGTTTATTTTTGCATGAGTTAAGTTTGTGGATTAATTGTTGTAAATAAATCGATTAATGTTTTATGAATGTTTAAATGAAATGTTATAATTTCGAGAGAAATTAAATTATAATCAAAGCAGTCAATAGTTATGGTAGTTAAGTTAGTTAGTTTAGTTAATTAAGTTAGTTAAGTTAGTTAGATAAGTTAATTAGGTTAGTTAGTTGGTTTAGTTAGTTTTGTTAGTTAGTTTACTTAGATAGTTTTTAATTACATTTAAGTTAGTTTCGCAAGTTACTTTACTTAGTTGAGTTTTTTAAGTTAAGTTAAGATAGTTAAGTTAGTTAAGTTAGTTAAGTTAGTTAAGTTAGTTAAGTTAGTTAAGTTAGTTAAGTTAGTTAAGTTATTTAAGTTACTTAAGTTAGTTAAGTTAGTTAAGTTAGTTAAGTTAGTTAAGTTAGTTAAGTTACTTAAGTCAGTTGGTTAAGTTAATAACATTATTTATTTTTTTTATCAACTAATTTGGTAAACTTAATCCATTTCAGTTCATCAAACTTCAAATTCAACTTCTTATCAAATGCTTCGACCTTTAAAGGTCATATTTAAGCAAACAAAGAATCAATCCATAAGAATTAACTTTCTTTATTTTTAATGTTTCCTTTTTTTCGTGGGCCGTCATTCACATGTTGATGAAGTTAGATCTCGTTAAATATCAGAGTCACGTTGAAGATCTTGATCGATGATGCAACTTGGATGTTTGGAAAGTGTTTGTGAAAATGTGTAAGTCGCGACAAGAGTCGGCGGTGTTCAATTGTTTTGCTACTATGAATTGGCTTTATCCAAATGCGACTTCACGCCGAGAGCGAACAATTAATTTTAATGATTTCCTTATTCAATATTGACAGTTTCGAAGTCGCAGGTGACAATCTTCAGCGGTTTCGACACGTTTTCCAAAACCTTAATAATTTTGTCATCAATCTGTTAGTCTTTATTACGTCATTTGTATTAATTTTCATTCCATTTACATAATATGGATTGTGTAATCGGACGATACTCGATGGGACACATTTTTATCACAATCATAATAGGTAATTCTGATTTTTCGAAATGATATTTACATTTTACTATTAAATAACAATTTTTTGTTTAATTTTTTACATTTTCATTCGAAATCGATTTTTCCTAAAAATTCAAAATTATTGTTTTTCTTTAAATTATATTTATTATATATTATTATATTATTTAAATTTTTTTGTTAATTTTATAAAACAAAATTTTTTTTAAGTTTTAAAAAATTAAAATGTTGAAAAAGGTAATAAATAATGCAAACTAATTCCACGCCAATTGTGATTATCATATTCGCACGCGAGACATGCAAATTTAAACAGTGAAAATTTTCGCTAACAAAACAAGCATAATTGAAATTGTTTCGCATTAAGAAAACAACAAAAAGAAAAACGAATATCGTAATCTAAGCTGATCCATACTTAACGACAAATATTTAACATCTTCGGGGCGTTTAATCTTGATCGCGGAATAAATAATCCATTCCCATGCGGCGACAATAAAGTCAACATCGCCAGCTCTTGATTGCAATTTAAATTTATAACTAACCGTCGCGCGAATATTTTATGAAAATGAAGAGTCGTTCAATTTGGCCGTACCATGCACGCACGGGTTGCAACATTAAATGACATTTACGTTATTTTACAATTTGACAAAAAATGAAATTGAATTAAATTCAAAAAATATGTATCCGACATAAGAATGTTATTTAAGTCATGAAAATGCACTCTCAATATTTCTTTACGTTAATCGGAATATTTTTATATTAATTGGATTTTTTATTTAATATTTCGATAGAAAGAAATTCTCTTATAATAAGTATATTAATATATGATATAAAAGATATCAAATACTTTTTAAAATTAAATTAAATTAATAAATAATAAAATAATAAAATAAAATAAAATAATAATATAAATTAAAAAAATATATTAAATAAATATTTTATTTAAATTAATTATAATTTAATTAGACGAAAGATATATTGTGAATATATTGTTAATATATTCTGAATATATTTTTTCATATATTTTCAA
>JABFPJ010006512.1:0-10853 GCA_022817425.1 Gryon sp. ZL-2020
GTCAGGGAATTGTCAGGGAATTGTCAGGGAATTGTCAGGGAATTGTCAGGGAATTGTCAGGGAATTGTCAGGGAATTGTCAGGAAATTGTCAGGGAATTGTTAGGGAATTGTCAAGGAATTGTCAGGGAATTGTCAGGGTGTTATCAGGGTGTTATCAGGATGTTATCGGGATGTTATCGGGATGTTATCGGGATGTTATCGGGATGTTATCGGGATGTTTTCGGGATGATTTCGGGATGTTTTCGGGATGTCAAGCCATATTTATCAAGCTTTTTTCTATTTCGGGTGGCCTTATTAAAGCCAAATATGGTCTTAGAAGGTCAAATATAGCCCCAATAAGGCCAAAAATAGTTTCATTTTTTTTTGTTTTTTATCAAAAAAAAATTGTCGGTGGTTGTCGGTGGACCGACAGTATTTCTGTCTTGTTTATCCTCAACAGTTCTCGACCAATTTATGCAGGAGGTGATGTCCCAGGCAAGCGGCAGTCCTCTCTCATTCTCTTCCGAGCACTCAGAAGAATCAGATATTGGTGAAGCTTCGCCGGACAAAGATAACAAAGAAGAGAAAGAGAAAAAGGATGAGGAAATCAGCTGGTGAAAGAAATTCCATTAGATGAGGAAGCCTTGCAAGGCCTTGGTGAACTTCCTTTCTCGAAATACGACGACGAAATCAAGTTAAACAAAGATTTGATCGCTCGATGATAGTTCTGGATCGAGAACGGCATAAAGAAGGAGGACATAGATAAATTCAAACTGAAATACAAGTACAAAGGGGATTGTCTGATTGTTGCCCCTACAGTGAACCCGGAAATTCTCGCTGCTTTGAAATTTCAGATAAAGCTAAAAATAGAGACAAATATTTTGATGGTAGCCCAGAATGCATAGCAGCGGCTACAGTAGCCCTTAGTTAAGGCTTAACTATTGTGATGAGAAATGAGGGTTTCCAGGACAGAGGGGCAGTGTTAAAATGCTTGATGGATGCAGGAATGTTGTTAACCGATGGACTGTATCAAACGTCAAAGTCTCGGCGGATCTTTAGTAAGCCAGAGATGGACAAAGCTTATAAAGATATTTTGGAGGAATCAAAACCGGATTTGATGTTATTTTGTTCGGACTTGGCGGCTAAGTTTAAGGCGGCGAAGAACTACGCTAAAACGAGCCAGGAAATTCGGACTCAGCAAAAAACAGGCAACCGCAAAGAAATCTCCCTGCAAAGCATCATCGTCGGGAAAGTACAAGGGACAGACGTCGAGGACAGGTCGCTCGCGTCCACCCAGAGAGCCAAGGAAGACCTACAAGAATCAGCCCCGATACAGGAAAGACAATCAGAACAGCCGAACCATCTCAAAGACGCAGAAGTAGGAGAGGTAAATAACTTAGCTGGTCGCCTTAAGAATCATTTAAGGGTCTGACCTCAATTACAGACGACAAGTTCGTGTTACATTGTGTGAGAGGATTTAAACTTACGTTTACTGAACCCCCTATACAAACGGATCCAATCCGTACTAACCCCATTCTTCAAGGGTCTCAAACACTGTCGGACGTGAAAGAAGCCATAAAAGAACTTCGAGACGTAGGGGCCATAAGCCCAAGTTTACCAGAGCAGCATCAATTCGTATCATCTTATTTTTTGTTCAAGAAATCTAATGGATGGTATAGATTTGTTCTTAATCTAAAAAAGCTTAATTGTTTTATAAAAACGGATCATTTTAAAATGGAAGATGGACGAACGGTGACAAATTTGATGTCTCGGGGCGATTTCCATTTGACAATCGATTTCGAAAACGCTTATTTTCAAGTTCCGATTGCAAACGAAAGCTGTCGTTATTTGAGATTTATTTTCAATAATCAAATTTCGGAATTTGTTTGCCTATCGTTTGGGCTGAGTGTGGCTCCTTTTGTATTTATAAAAGTCATGAAACCACCTATAAGGATGTTACGTAAACAAGGCATCAGATCAGTAATTTATCTGGACGATATATTGTGTCTAGGCAATTCAATTGAAAGCTGTCAGTCTAACCTCAACGCGACTATAAGCTTATTAAAAAGTTTAGGTTTCTTAATAAATATTAAAAAGAGCCAGATGCAGCCTAGTATGAAAAGGGAATTTCTCGGTATGATTTTTAATTCTCAGGATATGCTTGTAGAACTCCCCGAAGACGAAGTAGATAAAGTTTTTCAGGCCGTCTCGATGTTCGAAACCATAGAAAAATGTACGATCAGACAGTGGGCAAGTTTTCTCGGCTTGCTAGGTTCATGTTGTCCAGCGATGAGATATGGCCGCTTGTATACGAAGGAATTCGAAAGACTGCGATTTACCTCGTTGTTAAATAATGATCAAAACTTCGATGCGTCAATTGCGCTGCCAGCTTGGCGTCTGTCAGTCTTAGATTGGTGGCGCCACAACATTAAATCTGTGAAAAACCCGATCAGAAAACGGAAATATTCTCGCGAGATTTTCACGGACGCGTCTACCACAGGGTGGGGTGCATACTGTAATGGTCAGAAGGCACACGGTTTTTGGTCCGAGAGAGAACAAAAATTGCACATTAATCAGTTGGAACTTCTGGCTGTTCTCTTCGGGTTAAAATGTTTTGCGTCGTATGAAAGATCATGTGAGATTCTGCTTAGAGTAGACAATACAACGGCCACAGCATACGTAAATAAGATGGGGGGGTGTACAATATCCCCACTTACACGCTGTAGCGAGGGAGATTTGGCAATGGTGCGAGAGCAGAAATATCTGGATCTATGCATCATATATAAAATCATCTGAAAACATCGAAGCAGACAAGGAATCTCGGGTCAAAAGCATGGACGGTGAATGGTCTCTGGCAAACAACGTTTTTAAAAGAGTCACGGAAAAGTTGGGTAAACCAACTATTGACTTATTTGCGTCTAGGACGAATACAAAATGTAGAAAGTTTTATTCCTGGAAAAGAGATCCAGAGGCCTTAACTGTCGATGCTTTTACCAATGATTGGGGTTTAGAATCTTGTTTTTGGGCTTTTTCACCTTTCGCTCTAATTTTAAGAACCTTAAAGAAAATAAAATCCGATAAAGCCACTGGCTTAATGGTGGTACCAGATTGGCCCAGTCAGCCGTGGTATCCGGTATTTCATGCGATGCTAATTTCGAAACCGGTTTACCTAAAACCCGCAGACTCATTATTATTTTCGCCTTGCAGGTCGCTCCAGCATCCTCTGAGGAAGAACTTAGCGCTGATTGTCGGCAAATTATCGGGAAAGCCTTCCGAAAAAGAGGGGTACCTGAAGTTGCTATAGATTTTTTGTCAGCTTCATTAACTGATTCGACTAAGAAACAATACGCAGGACCACTTAAAAAATGGCACAAATTTTGTAGTGAAAGAAATGTTAACTGTTTGCAGGTCTCTGAGGAGAGAGTTTTGGAATTCTTAACGTCTTTATATATGCAGGGTGCATCGTTCCAAACGATGCACCCTGCATATATAGGGACAGCGAGAGCCGTTTTGTCCCTACTTTGAGAGGAAGATTTATCGCATAATAGAAATACCTCGAGATTTATGACAGGTGTTTAAAAATTCCGCCCTCAAAAACCAAAATATCAAGTCTGGGATGTCAACATCGTTTTGAGAAAGATTAGTGAGTGGTACCCTCTCGAAAAATTAGATCTTAAAAGACTGACACAACGTCTCGTTATGCTATTGGCGCTAGGTTCGGCACAGCGGTTTCAAACGTTGGCCGCTATCAAGTTATCGAATATGAAAAATTCAACAGAAGGGTACGAAATAAGGATACCAGACAGAATAAAAACATCGCGTCCAAGCGCGTATAATCCAGTGTTAGTGTATCCCTTCTTCCATCAAAATTCCAAGTTATGCATCGCTTCAACGATCGATAAATATATTAAAATGACAAGACCTTTTAAACATGGCTGTGATTCATTCATTTTAACTATTAACAAGCCTCATGGACCAGCAAAAACAGATTCAATAAGTCGTTGGATTAGAACCACGCTAATTGAGTTAGGTATAAGTCCAGAATTCACAGTTTATAGTACGAGCATGCCTCCTCATCAGTAGCCTTGAAAAAGGAGCAAGTCTTGAAGTAATTAAAAAGGCGGCGTGCTGGTCTGAAAGATCGCAAGTAGTCGCGAAGTTTTACAATAAAAAGATCTGGCCATGTTTGTTTAATGATAAGTAACAATTGAAAGACTGTATCATTCCTCAAAGTTTATTCAGATCATTTTGTATTGAACAAAATAAAAAAGAAAAGGAATTTAGTTTCGTCTCTTACTCTGAACATCTACATAGTCATATATCGTCTCGAACGAGACTCGAAATATAATTATAAGATCAAACGAACTTACCAGTAAGTGACGTTCGATCCAAATTATATTAGAGTCTCGTTCGAGACGATACAACCCACCCAGTGATCACGTAGATCACTTCCCGCCCGTAATTGTAAAGACAAAATTGATACCGAAACTAAATTAGAAACAGTTCACACTCTAAACTTTATGAGAGGTATTTGGCGCGGCAGCATATGGAGAGGTTCCTTCTTTATTATTTTATTACACTCTTAACCTTGTGGTGACATCTGCCCGGCTAGCGGTACTACCTAAATAGTCATATATCGTCTCGAACGAGACTCTAATATAATTTGGATCGAACGTCACTTACAGGTAAGTTCGTTTGATCTTATAATTATATTCATTTTTTTATTTTAGTTAGCAAAAGCTTAACTTTTATAAGTACTGAATTACATTTTTTTAACAATCATCTAGTCTCAAGAAAAGTTATTTTTTAAGCTGATACTTTTGTATAAAAACTTTGTTAAATTAATAGTCACAAAATTTTTTTTTAAATAATTAACAATATATGTTTTTCTAACTTTACCATAACTATAAAAAATGTAGGTTTCTTCATACAACTAATATTTTACTAAACGCTTCTGTATCTATAGTCAATTTCGTTTAATTTTACAGTAAATTCTATTGTAGTATTGTAATGAACTATTTTTAATTAAAAACTTTCTTAGGGCTTTTGAGTTAGACGAATATATGCAGAGTGCATTGGCAGCACTGAAACAGTGCAGGAAAGACTAAGATTGGTCCCAGCACAAACTCCTGCTGCGATTTAAGATATCATACAAGAATATTCTCAATTACAACTATTTTCACTGGTATTACAAATGATTATTTTTCAGTGTATAATTTAAATCAAAATCAGATAAAAACTGAATTCTGATAATTATTATTCTAATATATTAAAATCAAGAGTGCAGACAAATTATAAAAAAATGTTCAAACAATTATTTCTTTTTTTATTATTATTAAAATATTAAAACAAAAATTAAAATATTTTTCTAATGGATTATGTGTATTACAATGAATGCCAAAATCTTAATGGAATGTTTGAAGTTTTTGCATAGACACTATATATATAATGATTATGAATTAACACTTTTTTAAATCTAAGAAAAAATTAATATTAATTTCTTATAATTTCAGATAATGTATGAATTAGAACTATTGAAGAAAAGAGACTGGGATGCAATTTATCAAACAATGAAAACAGTTTAAAGAAAATATAAACTTACTTTTCCATCGATATAACTGATGAATATTCAAAAGCTTACATCTTCGAACAATTGCACAACTGTGTTACACAAAAGATATACCGTGATATTAACGAACCACTGTTAATTATTGCTGAATTATGTGAAATTTTTCATTAACTGATATAAAATTAATCAAAAAAATTTGAAAACATTTATTTTTTTCTAGGCTGGAAAATCGACGGAGGAATGGACAATTTCCGACAAAGTTGCTCCGAGAGTCGTTATATATATAAAAGATAACGATATTATTAGCGCTTGTGTTGTTGCCGAAAAAAAATCCATGTAATAATACCTGAGCCAACGGCTGCAAAATCTATCGCCTGTCTATTTGCGTTGAACATTGCGTGGAACGTAGCATACCCGAGTGCTTATAAGAAAACGTTATCTTACTTGGATTGGGAAATTTTTAATGTGTCGATGGACGCAAGTTTAGATAGATTTTTGAGGAATGTTCCACAGATGTGTGAGAATATGTAAGAGAACATATTCGACAGAAGTAGTCACGTAGGATACGAATATAACGTACTTAAAGTACCACGTATTTAAATAAAGAAAAAACAATATTTTTAAATCAATGTATTTTACATATCATTCAGTTTGAACATTACGATTGTCATTCAAATACAGTCTTTTTGTATAAAACTTATCTTATTTATCCGAAAAATTCCGTATGTTCATTATTTAATAGAAGAACATATTTTCGTCTATTTGTGATCATAACAGGCAGTGGATGTGGAAAAATTAATTCATTTAAAAAAATAACAAACTGTTCATTGTTTCGGTTTTCGATTATTCGGTACGCG
Source organism: Gryon sp. ZL-2020 (assembly GCA_022817425.1). Classification (NCBI taxonomy): domain Eukaryota; kingdom Metazoa; phylum Arthropoda; class Insecta; order Hymenoptera; family Scelionidae; genus Gryon; species Gryon sp. ZL-2020. Next base: position 6,407 of record JABFPJ010006512.1, read on the forward strand.
TTTAACTCTTCCACGTAATGTAACGTTTACAAGTTTTTATATACAAGTGCGATCTGAGTATTAACTATGAAAATTTCAACAATAAATCCAAACTGTGGTAGCATTTCTTCTACGCATTGTAAAAGAATTACACTTTCAGGTATGTAAATCGTTTCGAATCTTTCAACTTTTGGAGTCTTCATGATTTCTAAATTTGGATTAATTAATCCACCGAAGTAATCAAGCAGTAACTGAGCATTCTGCAAGTCGCGAACTATAACAATCTGTCCGAAGGCAATATGGTCACCGTAATATAGGAATATCTTATCTGGTACGTCAAACGTGCTACCAAGATGAGTAGAAATCTAGTTTGATGTCTACTGGCTAGTGTATACGGCATATTTTTAAAATTTCTCACAACCGGAACAAGTGATTTGAAATAATTGTGCGCACTTACAAATCCAAAGCAAAAAAATTGTCGAGGTGGTCCAAATAACCTGATGTATCGAGGAAATGGATAAAAAAATGAAATTTTGGCACAATTGTGTTAGGATACAAATCATTAGAATGTAAAATAAACGATTCGATCATTAATGAAAACATGTCAATATTAGATTCATGTATTTCATGTGCCAAGCAAAAATTAACGATTTGTAGTAGTCGCATATGACAAAGCAATCGTCTTCTTACTTCTTCGTCGTCTTTAATATAATCAGCAATTAAATAAGGTAATAAATGCAAAAGCGAAAATATTTGCGCGGCACTTTGCTTCAGAGTTGAACCTCGAACTATCTGGCCGCGTGACATTTTTGCTGGTTCATTAATTTTGAAGTGATCAAAATCAAAACAAATCATGTGTTCATTTAAATTATCTTCTGTGAATAATTCTACTTCTATAATGAAATAGCGCAATAAACATTGAATAGAGATTCCTGCTACACCCTCGATTAAAACGTTCATCACATCTTGAGGTAGACATTGTGTGACGTCAAAATGGTCAACACCTTGAAAAGATCCGACAGCATTCAATCCATATCTACGCTTTCAAAAATTTAAAACAATAGGCGGAACATCACGTTGAGATACCATTTCTAATTGCTCTAAGTGAGTGTCTGCATTTCACAAAACAAAGTCATTCTCTCTAAAATGAAATCTTCATTGATTTTGTGTTGTCATGCAAGTTCTACAAGGCCGATAAGCTATCGCAGACTCTTTAAAGCCACCCATCTGAGCTGCAGCAGAAGTATCTAAAGCAGCAATTAACAATGATCCTTTAAAATTTCTTTCTTGTTTATCAACAATGACAGAAATACCTTCCGTTTAAAGAACATGCATATCTGCTATAAATGAAACCAAGATCGTTCTCATACCATGTCTCTTCAAAACAGTAGACTTGACAATGCCATATAATTGTATTAAATCTCTTCCAGATCGAAATTGCGGGTGAATATTTGCAATCGTCCAATAAAACACGTATAATTTTTCTTCTTTGCTACTGGCGCCTAACGAATTCGCAACTCCTACCTCGTCAAATAAAATATAATCGCTATACTGTTTACATTTTCCGAAAAAAATGCATTGACTTTATAAAAAGATCCGTGCAATAATGTCTGCAGATTATCATCTTCTTGACTAATTGGATTTTCAATATTATCTCTTATTTCTCGTAGTTTTAATAAGTTTTGTAAACTTGACAAGAAAGGCACAATAATTCCAAACTCGTCTTTGTCAATTAATCGGATGAATGGTGGTCTGTTTATTCTGATCCATCAAGGAACGTTTCCCGGAAGTATATTTGTAAGTAACACCATTCCAAATTCTCCTATAAGTAATTTATCCAACAAGTATTTGGATTTTACGGGATAAAGCCACAAATTTGGATCAAGGATATCGCATATTTGTTTTACTATATCCATGTTCAAAGTGTGTGTATTTTGATCAACATGTACTCTTAATTCATTCTAAAAAAATAATCTTAATTAATAATCAACAACCTAATATACAAAATACATATTTGTTTATAAAAATTAATTGTTTATAAATGATACATTTTTTAAATAAAACTAATAAAGCTTGATAAAATAATTGTATCAATAAAAGTGGCTATATAAAATTATAGATTTGCTATATATAAATGAATAACCAATATAAAGTTTGTAAATTATGTTTAAATGTATGTTTTAATTTAACAATACTTTTGATTCAATTAAAATTACATTTTCCAATTTAGTTTTCTATTTTTTTTTAATTTCACAATTTTATAAGATAACGATTATATTTACCAATATAATTTTTAAAACTGTGGGAGTGGAGTAAATAAAGATGCGATTTTGACACTTGAATAACAATAACAGCAAACACTTTATTCGATTACCAACTGACAAACTGATACACTGACAAAAAAAACCGACTTACTGACAGACGAGCACACGTTGTGGCGACTAAGGAAATGACTGAACTGTGACCTAGAGATGTAAGGTATTTAAAGTAAACGTTATCAAGAAGGAAACTCAGGCCTTAAGATAAAAAGGGATTAAAGTTGCGTCATTGATTACCTATGATTGACATGTGAGACAAAGGGATTACGAGTGACATCACTCCAGGTCATGACTTAATTGGGATGACGTAAAGTGTACTCAAAAACTCAAGTATGTTCTATACCTGGGAATTTCCCATACTAAAAATAAAAGTCTTACAAAGTATATGGTCGCCACAAAACAATATTTATAGTCTCTTTTAAGCCTTCTGTTATTTGGTCCAGAGCAACTTTTGAGGTGCGAAAAGTATAGCGAATATTAAGCAAATATTGTGCCACATACAGCTGCATATATCTCGCTGGATGTTGAAGTTCAATCTGAATCCCTAGCAAATCAATTGTAGCATAATAATTATATTAATCACTTAATAATGTAATAAAAACTAAAACACTTAATTAAAATATTAAAGTTAAATAATTGTTTATTTAACTTTTCTAATAATAGTTTTACAATTAATGACACAATACCTTGATTTCCATTGTTTGGAATACTTGCAATATTCCCATATTGATCAATAATATCTATATTTAATATTGTCATTATGTCTGGGTGAATTTTGTTCACATGTTGAACGAATATTTTCCATTTCATGAAAGTTGCTCTGCACCCACTGAATACACAATTCACTTTTAAATGTGGATCGTGTTGATGAAATTTATAAATATGTTTGATTAATCAATTATCAACAATTGTGGGAAATGGACACTTTAAACAAGAATATTCCATCTCGTCTCGCGAACAATTTAGAAAGGTTATGTTACAATAGAGTGAAATTTATGTGAAGAATCAGACTTGAGACATTTTTGTTGAGACGCAAAAGTGTCTCAATGTGATTTCTGTATGAGACATTAAAAGTGTCTTAGAAAAAGACACTTGTTCTTGCAGTGATGGCCTTTACTTTTCAGTTTATCTGAATTTTTGGTTTTTAAAGTTTAAGACACTAGGTGATTGAGACGCGCACCCTGGGTGCGCTGTTGAGATGTAATTTTAATTATCCTTATTTTTAGATAATGAAGCAGTAAAATACTGTATCATGCAATTATCATATATAATGCATTCAAACTGACAAATTATTTTAGTTTATATAATAGTACTAGCTGAAGCCCCGGCTTCGCCCGGGCGAAACCCTGTGACCCCCTCCCTATGACCGTATATGAGTCCTGACTAAATCACTGGTTCCACCCGAGATACTTCTATGGATCCTCTGAGGGCTCCCTATGACCGCCTTATGAACCTCTCCTATAAACCCTATGATCTGCCTATGAATTTCTTATAGCATACCTATAACACCTCTTCCTTCGAAGTCATGAAGCTATGACTTTTGAGAAAATTTTTTTTCTTAACATCAAATGTATACATCGTGAAAATATAAAGCCGACGACACTTTTGTGGCATAGGGCTATATTTTCTAGAATTTTTCACACTTGTTTCGATAAATGGATTTTTGGCCCTTATAATTATAAGGGCCAAAAATGGCCTTGATAGGACATCCGTATTTTCAGCTTTAGACAAAACACGTGTATAACGACTATCAAGAATCAAGGTATGGCTACGGCATGGTTACCTGGTCAGCGTCCGGTGGGACAATCCACGTTAACCATGACGTGGCTAAATTTGACCTTGATTGGGTTATGCAGTGGAATATCATTATACGAAATTTCGGTCAGGCCATATCAATGCCTGGCATGACATAAGTGTAATAGGCGGATTCGATAATCAGGATGCCTTATTGGAACCATTTTCGGCCTTATTGGGGATATATTTGACCTTCTAATTACTATATTTGGCTTTAATAAGACCACCCGAAATAGAAAAAAGCTTGACAAATATGGTCTTTATTGGGACCATATTTGTCCTCAATTGGACCATATTTGACCTTATTTAAAACATTGTCTGTAAAGCTCTTGAGAACCTACGCACAACCTCGAAAA
>JABFPJ010006513.1:0-10851 GCA_022817425.1 Gryon sp. ZL-2020
TACTCGTCGATACTTTTCCAAAACAAACAACGCTGAATACGACATTGTCGGCGCTACTCTAACCAATGCATCGATATAGGAAAATCTAAACATTCAAATTGAATTATCTTAAAAATTCACTCGGTAAAAAATATTGAAAAAAGTCATGTGAATATAATATTGAATTATCTTTTATTTAAACTATAATTGGTAAATATTTCAATGCAGTCGTTATAATAGCCATACTACCTTAAATAGAATTAATATAATAGGTTTACACAATAACAAATATAGTTTTGTGATTTTTTAAAAATTAACCAAACTAACCGAAATCATGCCAGAGTCCTGACAAACTCATACATCAGTTACAACTTTGGCATGACTGTGACATGAATTCGGTTAGTTTTGGAAAAACCTAATAAAACTAACTACGATTAATGTGTGAGTCTGCTATGGTTTCGATTAGTTTTAAAAGCACTACAAAACTAACCTTGACTCTGGCATGACAAGCTCATACATCAGCCATACTTACTTTTGTTAATTTTTTCTCAAGGGTGCCCCGTACGTGAACATGTTCAATTTCCGTGTACACGGAAATTGCGCGTTTTCACGTTCGCTTGCAATTTCGGAAATCGCACTGCACTTTTTTTTTACTTTGACATGTACACGGAAACTTTATGTACCGTGTCTGTGTACATGTACACGTTAAGGCTCCGTATTCATCTACACTTTATTTTAAAGTTTAATGTGTACATGTAAACTTCCGTGTGCACATTACATGGGATTACACGGGATTACATGTTATACGTGATTACACGGTTGGTGCGAATAGTCACAACCTTTAAGTGAAAAAAGTGAAAAAAGGCAGAAAACAGTAAAGTACATGACATCAGAAAAAGATAGAAATAGTCAACCGATCAGCTGACTAGTGCCGAGACAAAGAAGATGAGACATCTTCTAACGCACTTTCTCTTTCTATCTCACGACCATAGGTAATAGGCGTCCACTGTCTGAATCACCGAATCTAGCCGATTCAAATATGTAACACCGGAAACGACCTTTTTCCGAAGTTACCGAATCAAGACGATATTATTGACGCATCTCAAATGTCACATTCAAATATGATGCTTAGTCATTAATTATCATAAGCTTTTTTGAATCTAATAGCTGAATGCTGGCAAGCCTAATGAAATGATTTTTGAGAAATAACACATAAATTCGGCGCTTGCCATCAGATGTACCATGTTCTTTATACTTTTATTGCTCAAATCTCTTAGACTTTTCCAGAAAACTATATCATTAAAACAGCCTTTTAACATTCCTTAGCATGTATAATGAAGAAAATTTTGGTATAAATAGAAAACGAAATACTTTTTCAGTCAGTCAAATCTATAACATCAAAAACTCTATATCGCCCAACGTTGCCAGTAACGGAATACACTAGTCACAAAAAAAATCCGGACAAGAATTTTTTACTAAATTTTCAGTAAAATTCAAACTAACATAACTTTACGATTTTCCATCAAAATTGGATTTTTCTTTTTTAAGTTGTTCGTAAAAGCCTCTACTTTAAGATGCTTGTATCGAAATTTGAGTTTTACTTTTGCTCAATGGAGAAAATTTAGACAAACTGAAGATACTTTTTTTTTGTAAATTTTTGCAAAATTTAAACGTTTGTACAGCAAAATTTTGCAGATTAAAGTTAATTTTGCGTACTGGCATTCGAAAGTTCATCTTTTTCTAAACAAAATCAAAAAAAGAAGTTGTTGATCCGATGTAAATTACGAAAGATACAGCCATTTAAAGAAAAAACACACTTTTGCGTATAAACCGCTATAACTTCCGAAATTTCCAACCGAATTGGACGTTTTTTTTTTCTTAAATTGAAGGTAAAACCTTCGTCTTTAACACAGTTTCACGTAAATGTGTGTTACCTTTGTATCAACTAACGAAAAAAAGAAGAAACTAATGATACGTTTTGCATACCACTTTTGCATAAGAATTAATAAATGATTAATGTTTGCCACTTAAACATTGAATCATACTGCCGTTATTAGCGTAACCCAATGTGCACCACGAGGAGGTTAACGGTCGGATTTTGCACATCACGTGGCCCTGAAAAGGACCGATTTATGTGTGTATGTGTAATGTTGTGCCTAGTGTGTAATGAGTGCAAGTGTAAGGTGTGTACGTGTAATGTGTGTATGTGTAAGGTGTGTATGTGTGAATGTGTAATGTGGATATGTATGTATGTGTGTGTAATGTGTGTATACACAAATTACACAAATCTCGACCATAATCCTGACGAACGACAATGTTATAAGAATGTCAATGATATTTCTTATGTTTTACTGTAATTTAGTTATAAATTGTTTTTGTTAATAAAAAATCAAAACTAAAACGATTTATATTATTTTATTGACTAATAACCTATTTTTGGCTTGATTGTTAAAGGTTATACGGAATAGTGTAGACGTCACAGTATTTAATTCAATTAATGAATAATAATAAAAACTCCCTAGATTAATATCTGATTGAAATTTCTAACGTTAAATAACAAATTCAAAAAAAATTTATTTTGAAGAAAAAAAGAGAAAAAAGGTGTTCCTTAAGTAACACAGAAAATTAAGAAAATACAGTTTTCAAGATTTTGCGTTATTCGACTTGACCTAACTTTCTTAATATCAATCGCTAGTTTTCTAAAATTTGTCACAACATTTGTCTTTGCATGCGGAACAATTAACAAAAAGGAAATTCCCAAAAAAATTTAGGGAACGTTGGTCCCTGGGGCAAAGAATGTCGATTTTTACGAAATTATTCGACTTGACCTAACTTTCTTAATATTAATCGCTAGTTCTCAAAAATTTGTTACAAGATTTGTCTTTGCATACTGAACAATTTACAAAAAAAACCCAAAAAAATTTCAGTACACAAAAACAAATCTTGTAACAAATTCTTAAGAAATAGCAATTGATATTAAGAAAGTTAGGTGAACTTGATTAACGCGATTTCGTGAAAATCGGAATTCTTTGCGTCAGTGACCAAAGTTTCCTAAATTTTTGGAGGCATTTTCTAATTTTAAATTCTTCAGCATACAAGGACAAATGTGGCAACAAATTTTGTAGAACTAGCGATCGATATTAAGAAAGTTAGGTGAACTTGAATAACGCAATTTCGTGAAAATCGGCATTCTTGGCCCTAGTGACCAAAGTTCCTTAAATTTTGGGGGCATTTTGTTGTTGTAAATTGTTTAGCAGACAAAGACAAATCTTGGCTAACTAGCAAATAACTATCAAAGTTTGGATAACTAGCGATTGATATTAAGAAAGTTAGGTGATCTTGCATAACGGGAATTCTGGAAAATCGTATTTTCGTTATCTGAGTTCACGTTCATTGAACTAACTTTGTGGAGAAGACTATTTTTGCAACTTGAGGAACTTTTTTTTTTCCTTTGTTTCTTCAAAATAAAAAATCTTTAAATTCGTTATTTTAACGTTAGAAATTTCAATCACATAATTTTTAGTTTGTTTCATTCTTTAATTTAACTTATTTCATTATAAATATTGCTCAAGGTAGTGATTATAATCAGAAAGTTTCTTCAAAATGTTTCTTAGAAAAAGAAAAGATTTCTTACATAGTTGTGTCATAAAATAAATATTCTTTTCTATTTCAATATTAATACCGTTACCTATCTGCCTCTAAATATGTTCTACCACTTCTAGTTTCAAGTCTCAACAAGAATGTTTAATTCCTCCTGTATTAGAGAGGATTGACCGCAAATTAAGTAAAACGGATTAAAGTTATATATAGCACTTCGAAATAGCTGATTCAGATTGTGACAAACCAGACCCAATTGATATGTTATTACACGCAGAATAGTAAAAAAATTCTTTAATTTTCACACGCAGGTATAAGTAATTTAGACTCTTGATGTACGTAAGAGTAAAAAGAAATCAGAAATATCAACTCACACTTTTTGATCTTTTTATTTCACTTTGGCATGTTATGAAAATACATTTCAAGGTCTATCATACTTTTTATTTACACTTAAGATTAATTGAAGTTACACTGTAAATTTTACTGCAGCTACACTTTGAAGTGTAACTTCAAAGTGTAGTTGCAGTGAAATGACATGTATCAAAATTAAACTTTAAAGTGTATAAAAGTTACACTTTGAAGAGTACTACAGTTACACTGTGCAGTGCGATTTAATTTTGAAATTTTCTATAGTTAGACTTGTCGCTGAAATACAATTTAAATGTACACCGTACAGTGTATTTAAATTACACTTCGCTGTGTAATCAATTAGACATTTGGAATTAAAATATTTTAAAATATATGATCAGATTTATAAAACCAAAAGTTACACTTTGAATAATGTAACTTTGTACAGTATTTAACATCGATCATATTAATTCATACTTCTACGATGTAAGAAAATTTTCTTATTTTAATCTGTTCCAAATAATATTTTTATATTTCGTGAGCTGTTTTTAATGACTAGATGGAAATGCTCAGTATAGGTGTAGGTTTCATATTAAACACATGTAAAAATAACAAGATGGAACGAATTTTTAAAGTTCGATTTGAAAAAAATAGTTATATGAAAGTTTGATATCAAAACGAAAGCTCTGTATTAAGTAGGAAGTTATGTAGTTGAAAAACGACATTCTATTGAATTTCCATTTTTTATGGAAATAAAAAAGCTTTTGTTTTTTATAAAATTCTATATGCCATTGTCACAGAATAGAACACGAAATATTATGTTCCAGAATACTTTGCAAGGGGTGGAGACGGGAGTATCTTTGAAATCTTAAATGGGAACCCCCCTTTTTTTTCAGCTTTGGATTTTCTCCCACAAAATTAGCAAGTCCAAATTTTAGGTCAGAGAAATCATTATATTTATCCCATTTTCGTTCTCCAAGCCCTCCACCCTCTGCACTCCCGGAGTATTTAATTAACAGTAAAGTGAAAACAATATTCGAAAATGCAAAATAAAATAAACTGGACTAAAAAATAATAAAAAAATTGCTCTCATTATCCGGGTGCTTGTTTTAAGGTAATCCCCTTGCCTCGCACTTATGAGGTGTTTCTATCAACTGAGCCATCTTCTCATCATGGGGAATTAAATAAAATTTTCAGATTGTCCTCTATTTTGCTTTTGACAGGAAGCCAGGCAAAGATAAAATTCCTCTACTGAATTTGCGAAGTATTGTGGAGAAATTAAAGCACTTTTGTCAGTGATTTGTTAAGGCAAATTATTAAAACCAGTCCGCTTAGTTTTGAACACCTTATCATTAAGATATCCCCATTAAAAAAATCTAACGCAGTTTGATCGGGCGACCTAGCTAGCCACTCTATTGTCTCTATTCAAGTAGTTACGAACGTCGAGTCAGTCATGGGGGGGGGGGGTTTGCCGAAACCTTTCGGCAAACGGAAATAACTTGCTCATTCCATGTAAGACTAGATTCCAAAATAACTTCCAGATTTCCAGCAGAGTAGAAATAGTGAATAGGTTTATTATCTAACAAAATAGGAGGGAGCGACGAAAACTTAATTATCTACATTTAGTATGAGTAACCAAAAATTAAAGCTTTATTCTTTGAAGGATTCAATGCGAGGCAATTTTCAACCGCCCAATTGTGAATTCTAGCAACTTCATTGGAGACTTGACTAATCATATCAAATAGACTATTCGTGAGACCTTGAAGATAAGATAAGATAAGATAAGACTATATAGATAGATAAGATAAGATTAAGATAAGACCTATAAGATGACCTTGCAGGTCATCCGCATAAATCAAATGCTGACAGTTCTGAATCATAGATGAGATGTCATTAAGAAAGATGAAATCTCCACATGAAATTTCACGCCACCCTAAGCGCGTATTTCATGGACCAATAACTGCTTGAGTTTTCCCGACAAGATAGGATCTGAACCAAGCGACAACTTTATCTATTCAAGACGTTTCCTCAGAAACGGTACATAATAAACAAATCGGTCTATAATGAGAAGGTTCCGTGGGTTTCGAGATTTTGAGAATAGGTTTAAAAGGGACCGATTTCCAAACCAAGTTGCAGATGTCAGTGACGCATCAATGATCCTGATCCTTTCCAATAATGAAACAAAACATCATTTTCATTCAACTCATGAACTAATTTCATTTTGTACGGATGAAATGTGTATTTTTTAAAGAATATTAAGAACCGATGTTCTACTCATGTCATGCTCTTGTCCAGCTCTACGAGTACTGTAGAGTAGGTTTTCGATGAAAGACAGCAAGACTTCTAAAGACTTATCGTCATTTGTTGTAGATTTTGGTCTTCCGGACCTATCTCGATCCATAACACTATCTGTCTTTTCGAACCGTTTCCCAGTTCCTTTCACGTTTGATTTTGAAATCTGTTCTTCCCCGTCCCTAAACGTGTCATTAAAAAGATCTTTCACCTCAGTAAAAGATAGTTTTAAGTAACCCTATCCTGTCATCATCAATAGTGTTATTCGATGTCTTTCGCTAAGACGTTTCATTATAGAGAATCTTATAATAAATAGGAATAAAATAAGAATGAAATGAGAAAAAATAATGAATTTCACTACTTAAGGAAAAGTTTTAAAAAATAAATCAGATGCAATTAATTTAAACCTGCTAATTTTGCAGTGGAAAAATCTACATCTGCAAAAAAGCGAGAGTTCCCATTTAAGATTTCAAATTTCCTTCATCCTCATACCTTGGAGGTGTAGGTGTAGGTATCAGTAGATATCATAGTACATACCAAATTTAGTATCATCTTTAATATGTCTTCAACAAATATTTGACACGTTTTTTTTGTTTTCCTGATTTGTTGTCAATTTCTCCAGATATTTCGCCAGTTCGTGGACAAAATAATCCTTACCCATATGGAAAAAAATATAAGTCAAAATATATGTCAAAATATATAACTTTTTGACGCTAAAATATATTTGAAATATATTTCAAATATATTTTTATATGTAAATATATTTTGCATATATTCTACAAATATATTTTCGTTACTCGGGGAGGGAAAATGCCATTTCCCTACCTAGGGAGATTTACGAAAATAACTTTTTTCCCTCCCTCGTAACGAAAAATATAGTACGCAATATGGGAGATGATCGGAAATTCGTTTCCCTCGCGGTTACAAACCTCGCCTTCAGCTCGGCTTGTAAACTCTGCTCAGGAAAACGAATTCCCGATTTCATCTCCCTTGTTGCGTAATGTACTATTTCGATTATATTCTTACAAATATATTTCAGAAATATATTTGAAATATATATTAAATATATAATTTTTTGCCGAAAATGTGCTCATATTCACATATATTTTTGCATATATTTTCAAATATATTTTGTTCCGTTAGGGTACGACCACAGCAAAATTCAACCGGAATCAGAAACAAAGAAAATCAGAACAAACATTTTTAGGGTCGTTAGCGGACGAGCCGCTTACTCGTTTTTTGAATCAGATAATATAATTCCTTGTGTTGTGTTGATTTTTGCTTTTGTTTCATGTTGCAAATTTGTTGTATGTTGATCAACATATTGATTATCATAACCATTGTTTGAATTGTTAATAATTTGTTCATTTGTGTAATTATTGAAATTACGTTGATTATTGAAATTCTGATTTCATTAATTGTTATAATTAGTTTGCAAATTATAATTTGGCTGTTGTAATGTTGATTGTTGAAGTTAATTTTACTGTAAGTTTGACTGTTAATATTTCGATTGTTATAATTTTGACAATTGAAACCTTGATTGTTGAAATTGTGATGACTGTTGTTGTAATTGCTGAAATGTTTGTTGTTGTTGTCGTTACTATTGTTGTAATTTTGTGTATTGTTTTGATAATTGTTGTAATTTCGGTTAAAATTACGCGAATTGTTTTGGAAGGTGTGTTGAAAATTATACGAATTTAAAATTTGATAATGCGCTGAAGCATCTCAATATTCACGTTCAACTTTAATTGCACAAGAAATTGCAGTAGTTAAATTTTTTGAATAGTGAAATTTTACTTGTATTGAATATTCTGGTTTAATTCCATTTAAAAATTGTGTTAATGCTGTTTCGTCAATTAATGATGATTGTATTTTAAATTGTTGAATTTCAGTTGAATGTGTTTGTGCACAAGACTTGGCGCGATGTACTGCTGCTTCAATACGTAAACCGAACATAGCTACTGTATCATGAGGTGTCATGTATTCGCGAGAAATAACTGAAAGCCAATGCGCTAATGAAAGTCCATCATCAAATCTATTTTTGAAAGCTTTAATAAGATCATTGACTGATTGAAAAGAAGTCATTTCTTTATAATAATATTCTAATGCATCTTTCGTTAATCTTGAACTTAATAGAATAAGAAAAGCTCTTACTTCTCCTGGTAATAGATTATTTGTAATATGTCGTAAATGCCTAAAAAATTCATTAACTTGCATATTTGAACCTGAGTTTCCCGAGAATCACAAGCTCTCAATGTTCCATAAGATCTATTATCTTCTGCAGTCACAGAATCGTACATGTGTGTAGTGATATTTTTATTTGGATTTGTATTTTGATTTGTCATTTGTGATGTTGATTCGCTTGTATTTCCATGTCTTATATTTGCATATTCTTGTGTATTAATATAAGTTTTATTTAATTGACTTGTTAGTTTTTCTATATCGTTAATTTGTTTTGTTGCCATTTTTATTATATTTCTATTTATTTAATAAAAAGTTATAAATTTCAGATATTAAAGTTAAATATTAAAGATAACTCAATATTTAGTTTTTTAATGACTATATAAAATTAAATTATATTTAAATTAATCATTCAAATTCTTTAAATATTTTTCTAAACTTCTGTTTTCTTCAATAATATTAATTTGAAAAACTTTTATTGACATTTATTTAAAAAAAAATTATTTCATTTCATACTGAAAGCTTTTTTGGGCCAGCGGTTCTCTTTTTCTAAGGCGAACTAATGTTCTCTAATTGCGGCGAATGAGTCACCCAGTTTGGGCGACTGAATCGCCCAAATTGGGTGACTCGTTCGCCCAAACAAAAGTCAACTGTTTATTTGGGCGAACGAGTCAACCAATTTTGATCAAGTTTTTTTGATCAATTTTTTACTTATTTTAAATTAAAATATTTACTTATTTTAAATAACAATACACAGGAAAAAATGTTCTTGCGAAATTCACATAATGGTCATGTGGATAGTATAAATACACAAAGTTGGAGAATTTTTATGTCGAGACATGTGATTTACCCATGACTGTCTTGTGCTTATAACAAGTTGCCTTGACTTGTTGTATATATAAGTCAGGCTGATACAAATAAACCATATGAATTAAATTTTATATTAAAAAGATATAAGAATATAACATTTATTCTTTTTTTTAGTAAAATGTATAATATACTTTTCTTTATAAATTACGTACATAACGTTTTAATCTATAAATGATAAAACTAACCTTCCAAAAATGGAAATGCAACAAACGTACTTATTTAATAAATAAATAATATATTAAAAATGAACATATTTTAAAAATAAAATTACATTTTAATTAAAACAAAACTGCGTTTTTGGTGTTTTTCCAGTTTTTCTTTTGTTTTAAAACTTTAAGCTTTATTATTATATAAAATAAGTATGAGATGGATGAATTTGTTAGTAAGTACGACTATATTTTTTTAATAATATGTGAACATAACCTGTCAAAGTCATTTCGTTAAAAGTCAACGTAATTATTTCTTAAATATACTTTTGAATTATCAAGAGACATGGTAATGTCTCTGGCCAAGTACAAAAAAAACGAACGTTTTTTGTGCGGCCAGCACTACCGTGTCTCTTTTCAGATACAAATCAAGAGACACGGTAGTGTTTCTGGCCAAGTACAAAAAAAACGAACGTTTTTTGTGCGGCCAGCACTACCGTGTCTCTTTTCAGATACAAACAAATGCCATTTTTTAACATACAAGAAAGGCAACAATAAGAATAAAATTTCACATTTTTTGCTGTAATATTGTTGCCATCATCGACCTGAAGACAATAAAAAAACAAATTTTAAATTGGTCCACCCGTTCACGAGATATTAACATCCGAAAATCGACGTTTTTCGCGCAAATTAAGAAACGTCGTTTTCTTCTTCTTCTTCTACTTCTTCTTCATGTTCAGTGTCCGGACGAGTATTTCTGATTGATACATTACTTTTATATGATAATATGTAACATAATTACAGTTCTGATACACATGTAATGCATTTATGTACCTCTTTAGGGCCAATTGAGGCCACCTTTGTAGACATAGCAGATAATAAGGCAAAAAATGGCCAAATCATGGCCGTGAATGTATGATCAGTATTTTGCTTGTTAAGACTGATATATCATGATAACATGTAACATAATTACAGTTCTGATACACATATAATGCATTTATGTACCTCTTTAGGCCCAAATGAGGCCACCTTTTTAGACATAGCAGATAATAAGGCCCAAAAATGGCCAAATAATGGTTGTAAATGAATGATCAGTATTTTGCTTGTATTTAAAACTGATAATTCATTGTTATATAATAATGCGTTACATAATTACGGTTTTTATTCAAACATACAACATTTATATACATCTACAGGGCCAGATAAGGCCAACTTTTTATATGATAGACAATAAAGCCAACAAATGGCCAAATTATAATTATCCTTAATGATTCATCTTCTGACTTATTATATTATACAAATTGTTATTACATAATAATAATTTCAACACCATAACATTATATCTATAAGCCTGTTATGGTATAGTTATGGCCAAGTAATTACCAGTAGCAGCTAATGAGGACAAAACATGGCCAAAAAGTTATTAAAATAAATTATG
>JABFPJ010006514.1:0-10850 GCA_022817425.1 Gryon sp. ZL-2020
CCATAAAACCCTATACAGGGAATGTGTGGGTAGGCGTTTCATACCCTTATTGGGCCTGAATATGGCCCTTGTTAGGCCCCATATTGGCCCTACCTTCCATCCCTGCAACGAATTATACAACATTGGGCCTACATTGGCCCAGTCCAGGCTTACCCGTAACGAGGCGAACCCGGACTTTACCAATCCAGGGCCAGCTTTTTAACTAGGCAAGCCTTTTTCAATTTCTACTAGGGATATGGAAACGTTATATCTAATCGAGTTTTAATATGATTTTCCTGGCCTAATATGATTTTTTGCATCTATCTGTAACGCCAGGTGTATGGCTCCTACACACAAAATAAAATCCTATGACAGCTAAAATTATTCCTGTAAAATTCACGGATTATAACAAATTATTGTCACAATTCAATTGAAAGTGTGAAACATCCGACCGTTAGCCTGGGATTCTCACAGGTGCTTCATGTAAACACGTGCTAATCTAACCTACAATATGAAATAGGTGGGGCATAAGAAATATTGACCTGCAAAAGTCACAGGACATAATTATGACATTAACAATTCATTACCTTGTCGTATAGCTCAAACTCAAAATATGGAGATATTGCAAGATATTATTTTGCGTGGATAAGATAAAATCCGACTACCAATGCTTTTGTATATCATAACTACACTGTTCTCTTTTTGTGAGGAGAACTGATATTCTTTGATTACGGGCAAAGGCGTCATCCAGTTTGGGTGACTCGTTCGCCTGACATGAAAGACAATTGTTTGTTGTGCGAACGAGCCTCCAAGTTTAGACGACTTAATCATACAAAAAGGATGACTCCTTGCACGTAATCAGAGTACAATCGTTATCTATACAAGTGATAGAACGGTTAGCCCAAAAACTTCGTCGTATAAGCATCGCTACTCAGTTATAACTTTGATATTAAAAAAATCAAGATATGGCTACAACATGGTCACAAGTTCAGAGTGCTATGGTGTGGCAAATGTGGCATGATGTGGCAATGAACCTCAACCATGATCGGGTACGGATAGGTAATATGAATATGAACATTATATGAAATTAGTCGGAGTTACATCTGTGTTGCAGCACGAATCGAAAAATACGCAGTAAAAAAAATCTCGTGCCAGTATAAAAGTGTGAAAATTTCAGTGTAATTTTTTAAACCCAAAGGTGTAAATATATCTAAAGTATAATTATGATTGGCTGTTGGTACACCAATCGGTGTGCAAGTAACACTTTTTAGACATTATTATGTATTTCTACACGAAATCGTGTAAATATTTGAATATTTTTTTACTGTATAGGATGCTCTATAGGAACCATGTTTGGTCCCGATAAATACTGTTATGAATCAAAAACAGTTTGAGATATAATGATCTGACTTAGTTCGAGCCTTGATTAGGTAAACACTACACGGAAACAAATATATAGCATATCGTTGCCAGAAATTCTAGCAGTTATTGCCATATTTGAAAAGCAATGACAGTCTTGCAGTAATTGCGTGAACGTTAGCGTGATTAGAAAAATAGATAATTATTCGTATAGCTAAAAAACAGACCATTTTTTGACTCTCCGGTGCGGTTCGATTTATGATTTTCGGTTACTAAACATTTTGAACTTTTATTAAATAATTGCAAACTAATTTTGTATGCTAACTCATTTAGACTACAGGAATAATGATCAAAAAAAGACATAGGGTTATGTTGGATTTTATTTTTCGTTTGTCATACAAATAAAAGTACAAAACTCAATCTATTATATTTCTAAAAGATGAAGAAATTAAGATTGTCTGCACGACATATGTTGAGTGAAAGAAAACGTTTTTTTGGGAAAGACCGTTTATGATGTAACTCTCTTTTGGATTGCATTTCTGCCGATACTAAGAGAATAAAAGATTGTAAATCATAGAAATATAAAGAAATGCAATGTGCTTAAAAAAAGAGTTCTTACAGGGTTTTTCTCATTCTGTTGTGTCTTGTCTTCAGAGCATGAACTCTGAATATTTGAGTAATCTTCCTCGTACTCACGATATATAAAATACATTAATTAAATTTGAGTAACGTGTTTTAATAATTCTACCCATAATTCGAATAGGTTATTTAAGGGTTAAAGTAATTAATTAATTAAGTATAATTAGTGTATAGTTTTCAAACAATTTCTTATCAAAGATTTATATATATACAGTACTTAACAGCAACATTGAATAGATACATCACATTCCTTCATGAAGCAGCAATAAATAACCGTCCAATAAGCGACCACCCACCGCGCATCGTCCTTATAAAGTCCCGAACAAACGCAGTCACATTATCCAACTACATAACATACTCGCAGTACTTCCAAGTCTCTTCGCAATTCCCATCCGTCAACTTTTTTTCGCCATTTCATTATCCATTTGAACTGGACTTTTATATATATTTATTCTGGTTCACTTTTTGTTCTTGAAATTTCGTTGATTTTTGTTGATATTATTCATAAAATGATTTTTATGACGGATTCGACTTTCTTGTAACTTTTGCAGTGGCGGAGTCGCTCGTTCGACCAAAAAGCTGTAACGATTGTTCAATTATTCATTACGACTGGATTGGATTTAATTATGAATTGCAATTTCATGTTTGTGGATGTCTTTAACGTTTTGTTACCAAACAAGTTTATTGTGTTCGATTATATTTTAGTCGAATATTTATAGAAAAATAATTATTAACATTTGAGTTAATACTTCATTTTTAGTTCAATTATTTAGTTTAGGTTGTTTTGTTAGTTTCGTTAGTTTTGTTAATATAATCTGCAAATTTAAATAAAGTTTTAAGTTAAAAGATGAAATAATTCAAATCGATAGATCGAAGCAAGTGTCCATCCATGACGCTAAACTTGCAGTTAATTCAAATAGAGCACAAAGTCTTGCAAACTTTGGACTTGGAAAGTTGCAATGAGGCGTGTAACGCCATTAAAGGGAATCTTATTACGCCTTTAACACACTCTCTTACAACTCACGGCGCACTGCAACAAGTACCAACTGCTGTCGTAATTAAGTCTCGATTAAATGCACTTACATTATGTACCAAATGACGCATATCTTTTCGTAAAATTATACCTTATGAGGTGCTTTATTAAACAAATCGCATTTTTTTCGAATTTCATGATGTTTTTATTCGTCTAATTTTTCAATTCAATTTCGAAATTGGAATAAATGAAACTGCTTCAGCATTAAAAAATGAATGTATACGCTTTTTTTAAACTTATATTTTTTATTCTTTTTTGGTTCCAAAAGTGAACTAACAATTAAGTTCATAAATTGAACTTTAATCTGACGCGAAAAATAATTTCACAAGGTGGCCGATGTTAATTTTATTGTTGTTTAATTGGATTATAAACTTTCTGTTTCCTCATTACAATCTCTCAATATTAATGCGCAACTAAATAAAAAAGAAGTTTGCGTTTTCACGAAGCGAAATATATTTTATGCCACGAGGTTCATATTTCTCCGACAATTTGCAATGAATTTTCATTTCAAGTAGCAATCCTTTCATCTATTACACCTGTTTAATTCCTGTTATCATGTTAAAGTATTCGGAAAACTTGCCAGCCAGTCGTAAATCAGAATAACCATTCGGCAAATGTAACCGTGCGAAAAAGTGGATCTAGATGAAAGAACAATATTTAGATCAAAGTATTTTCTTTTATATTTTTTCCTTTTTTACTATATTATTATTAACTAAGTAATTATAAAATATTTTTTTAAACAATAAATAATTAGTTTAGTTGTTTAACTAACTAACACAATAAATTTGCTAAATGGAATTAAGACATTTATATTATTATCATTTTAGTTGCTACGTATAATAGAGTATATATTCTAAAAATACTTTAGGTATTAAAGAAGTTAACAAAACTAACTAAACTAGTAATAAATTGGCAAGCCAAGATTTCTACAAGGGGCTTCCCAAGGTAACCCTAATCGTATATTTAGTAACAGAATTACAAAGTATGGCTTATAAACGTAATAAAGGATTTTAAAATTTGTTCGAATTTTACTTTCCCATATAAAATTTGAATAACTTGTTTTTGAGAAGTGTGTATACCCACACAATTGAAAATATATTCGAATTATGTAGACGAGATATATTTTTGGATATACACTAGATATATATAAGTATATTTAAACTTATTGCTGTTTTTTATATATAGAAAAGATATACATTGGTATATATCTATAACATATATATTTGTATGTGTCTAAAATATATATTATGGATACATATTTCCACAATTTTTAATTAAAATATTTAAATAAAAATAGTATATTACGCAACAAGGGAGATGAAATTGGGAATCAGTTTTCCCGAGCGAAGTTTACAAGCCGAGCCGAAGGCGAGGGCGAGTGAAATTTCCGATTTTCGATCATTTCCCATATTTTTCGTTACGAAAAAGGGAGAGGGAGTAACGCCGTTTTCCGAAAGCTCCTTAGGAAGGGAAAGGGCATTTTTCCTCTCCGGATTAATTTATTATTAATTAAACATACACTAAGGGAAATAATATAACAAGAATTATTATACTTTATTAAAAAAGTGTTGCGTACCGGCAATTTTAAACAAATTACTATAAAATTTATATTAAAAGTATATTAAAATTAAAAAAAAATTGTAACTGTGTATGCCGCCAGTGTATGTTGCTAGACTGTATTGCCAAACGGTTGCCGCAACTTGTCTTTAACTAAACCTCTTAAATATGATATATCAGAAGCTGCGGTGCTGCAGGAGTTCCTTGAAGATCAATTCAAATCCGCGTTGTTTAACTTTTTATCGGGGAAAACGGTCCAAACCGTGTTGTCGTGAGAAGAGAGGGGGTAATAGAAAGCATTGGAATGGTTAAACCAGGAATAAACTTTTTCAATTTGTTCTTTGTAAACATACATTTTTGAGATTATTTTACTTAATATATTATTTACGATTTTTAATTTTTTTTCGATTAAAAAAGATTTTAAATATCAGGCAGCAGTATAGCGTCTATACGGCAATCGTATGACGTCTGTACGGCAGCAAAATCGTGCTTGTATCGCGACTAAATGCGGGCGGTATGGCAACTATGCGGCTGAATTCATAAATGTCACCTATTTTGCATGTATATGGCAATAGCTTGGGAATAGTTTGGCAATTGTATGGCATTTGGCAAGTAGTAAGGCAGCTGTTTGAAATTAATTGATTGGCGTATGTCTGGATGAAATAAGGACATAATAAGGATTTAATACGGCAGCATATGGATTTGGGCCGATGCCTTACTCCCATGTCTTGCTATTCCCAAACTTTCGTCTTCCTCTTCCCATTTCATATCAGTCTTGTGCAACTTATCTTCCAATTTTTTCCCTTCTTCTTGCGATACTTTTTTTTCCACGCAGGACACCAACAAAACTAACGAAACTAAAAAAAATGTCAGTTTTCATTACTTCTTAAAATAATAATTCATCAACTGTCTACATTAACTAAACTAACTAAGTAAACATAATAACTAAATTCAAAACCATTCAAGACTAACAATTTCTCTACTTTCTTAATTCGATTAACAGAGCATATGTACTCGGTGCATTTGTCTCTCCTTTTTTCTCGATATGACACGAAGAGCGCCTCGGGCCATTCTAACTTATCTATCATCCTCGGGTAAAGCTAGCTAAATTTAACTACTGTGTAAATAAATATGGTTAGTGGGCAGCCGAGGACCCCTCAGATACAGCTTTTGACAGAACTGGTAGACTGAGGGGAAATAAGCATGTAACTGCTAAGTGCCTGGGGCGACCATCTGTGCCCTTTTACGCCTATGCATGTTATGCCGGTGCATCAACTTTCGCCTATCATTTGTTGCGCCATGCATTATTTAGTTTAATCCGATATCTTTCTTTCTTATTATGTATGAAATATGAACAATAAAGTGGGCTGATTTTAGTTTCTTTTCTCTTCGTAATGACTAATTAGATTTAACGAAATCGGACAAATTGATTTTAGTTAACTCCTCGTTAAAAACTGCTTTTCATCCTCAGTTTAAGGAGAAGAAAAAGTTAGTTGAAAAGTATGTATACACATACAATAATTTTTAAATTGAAAAGTCAAAATTCCATTTTTTATCTAGCAATATTTGCATTTTTATTATCAAAATACAACATTCTCAACTAAAAGTTAAAACATTGTATTTTTTTTTTGTAAAATTTAAAATTGTTATGGCCATTTAAAAAGAATAGGTATTGTAAAAATTTGTAAAGTATTTTTTGCTGTTTTAATTTAAGAGCATAGAATACAAACATTGTATAATTTAAGGCCAAGTTCTAGTCTTGATTACCGAGATTACATATTTGTTCACTTATAATTTAATGAATAATACACGTTATTTTAAGGACCGGAGCGAGATTATTAATTAATTTATTTCTATTCTATAATGATAAAAATAAATAATTTAAAAATGACTAACGAAAAAATATTATTTGTAGCTTAAAGGTTTCTCCCAGAATTACTGTTTCTCGCTCTGGTTGATTTATAATTATTATTGGTTAAGTAATATTATTTTTATAACAAAAGACACTAACTCCGTGGCAGCAGAACTTAATAATCATAGATGACATCCTCATAAGGCAATATATCATGCCCTGTTTGTTTATAAAAACGAGTTCCGTAAGAACTTTAAGATGATACTTCGGTATACAAAACAAAATATATCAGACGATTCTCTGTTTCATAAGGCATAGTCTCATATATTTTAATTTATATAAAAAAGTGCCTTTTCGGAGTTCTTATGGAACTCATTTTTGTAAACAAATAGAGCTTGATATATCGCTTTAATAAAAAAGATTAAGTTTTTACAATTTTGAACTTTGGATCTTAGATTGTTAAATGAAGTCTTAACAATCAATTTTTAAATAATGCATTTTGAAATATGAATGTTAAAATCCATAATTGAGAATATTGAGATTTTTAAATTTAATATTCATATTGAAATCATCAATTTACGAATATATTTGGAAAATGAAATATTGGATGTTCATTTTTTATTTATTATTTTGATTATAAATTTCTCGATTACATTTGTTTAGTATCCAAATTTTAAAAATTTATCCTAGTAGAAATTGAAATCCGGTTGATTTGTGGGCCCAACATGGAAACCACAGCGAGACCTGATGTGTTTCCCAGGAGTCGAATTAGGAAACTATGTCGGGCCCTGATCGGGATCCGATATGGTTTCTGTATAATGAATGAACAAAAAATCTAGTTGTAAGATTTGAACTCTCGTTTTTCAAGTTTTCAAATCTATGACTTAGCCACTGGACTACCGAAGCTAAGTACTTATCATCTTACTATTGATAGCTAAGTATCGCTACTTACGTATAACTTCTATTATGTATGATCAAAGTGTGGCTATGGCATGGTTACCAGGTCACGGCCCGAGACCATCCATTTGTCAAACAGACCGTGGCAACCATTTTTGGACCCGATCAGGCCTAAGTCCGGAATTCTATTGTATGGAATTCTATTGTATGGAATTCTCTACTTCGGCCATAGCAGCACCCGGCCAATCTTGGCCTTTACAGAACTGTCATTTATCTTCAAAAAAATTGAAGAATGTATCACGTCAAACGGGCATCAATCAGGCAATCATTAATCTTCTCTCAATCAGGCAAACAACATCAGGGTCACGTCTGAAACATGGTATGCCCGAATCTAATTCTGCTAGGATTTTTTTAATATTTTAATTACATTTTAAATAATATAATTATAATTATATATATAAAATAAATAGTTGAAATAATATAAATAAAAGAAAATTTGTTAATTTTCAAAATTGTATTAAATTTCTTTTCTATGTTGATTAAATGTAACATTTGGGTTGTTGATTCTAGAACTTCAAATTTTAAGTTTCTTGAATTTGACTGTTGAACTTAGAATATTACATTTTAAGAATGCAATGTTGCATTTTAAAAGTTTTTATTTCCGATTTTAGACGATCAATTATAGATATTGAATACATATTTGTTTAATATTGCATTTTGAATTTTAGATTTTCAATTTTGGTTTCAATTTTAAAATAAATCTATTTGATTTTGAAATAGGTGGGTAGGATTTAGATTCCAAATGTTAAATTTAAAACACAAAAAGTGAATTATAAAATATTGAGTAATTGATGATTAATTATTAAATTAATTAAAGAGTGACTGAGAGACACAAAAATGTGGGTCAACAAGTTTCAGTAATAAATTAATAAAATCAGTAAAAAATATAACATAGAACGATTGTACATCGAAAACAATGAGACTTCATCGCCTGATGTGATACATTTGCTGCTCTTTGCACGAAACATGTGTATGAGGGGCGGTTCTTTAGATATCAAGTTACAGCTTCACACAGCCATCGACTGCAATTTCACTTTGTTTCTCATTTTCGATTACTATTTCACTTCGCAACCCTCGCTATGATCTTTTATCGACTTACACTATCGGATGATATTTATTATTCATTATTGTGTTGCAAATTTCATTTGCGAATTCGGCTTAATTGTATCGAATTGCGAAGCGCAATATCTCAGAATCCCGATGTTCGGAACTTTATCTCGCCGTTTGATCTTAATTTTATATTCAACGCAAATTCTCTTATTTTATGTTCCAATTAAGTGGTGAATTTGCAAGAACTAGAATCAGAAATATGTTCGGTATTTGAAAATGGCTCATTTCTTTATTTCGTATAATTGAAATAAAATCAAATTTCCGAATCTGTCTAATAAGCAAAAGTAGTAGTTATTTTATTAGTATTTTTTAAATTAATTTATAGAAGTACGTATAGACAAACTGAATTTAAAAAAACAAAAATAACTACCAAAAGTAAATACTTAAGCTAATCGAAAATTCAAATAAAAAGTGGGAATTTTTTAAATCTTTTTATTGAAAATTTGCGAAATAAATTTGACTTTTTCCTATTTTGTAGC
The DNA here is from genome assembly GCA_022817425.1 of Gryon sp. ZL-2020. Taxonomy (NCBI): domain Eukaryota; kingdom Metazoa; phylum Arthropoda; class Insecta; order Hymenoptera; family Scelionidae; genus Gryon; species Gryon sp. ZL-2020. The sequence continues at coordinate 8,966 of JABFPJ010006514.1, forward strand.
GGTATTTTGTGAAATGCCGTCCCTCTGGGGTTACGCTGCCAGAAAATATCCTATTTTTTGGCGTGTAGTTTACTTAATTTTGCAATTTAGATAGTTATATCAATATTATTATTCGTTAATCAAATTACTACACTCATTTAGTACTAAAATTAGTAACTAATTAAATAAACTCAACTGAAAATTAGCGTAATTACTCTCTAGTAATTATTATTGTTTATAACTAATTTATCACTAAATTAATAAATAATTACCGAATCAACAAATTAATTATATAAAGTAATCAACATAAATAAACTGGATACTTCAACTAACTATAAATTAGTATTACAAAATACTTTATATAATATTAGATAATTAGTTAATTAATAACAAACAAACAATTCAATTCATTTTTTTAGTTTTAATTAGTTAGTCAATGAATTAGTTATTAAATTGGTTACTAAGTTTCAGTAAAAACTAAACTGAATAATTTTATTAATTTGAAAAGAACTGATTCTCTAAATAAATTACATAATTTAATTATTAAAAACTAACTAATTTAACATACTTAATTTAGTAATCCGTTCCATGTATACCGTAGGTTCCGTTTGTTTTGTGTATTTTCCACGTACCCCGCGTTTGTTCTGTATGAATCGTGTGTGTTCCATGCGTTTTTCAAGTGTCTCTTGCATACCGTGTAAGTCTGTGTACCTACACTGAGGGACCATTGACCATATTTGACCTGACTAACGCCTGACTACTGCTTTAAGAATTACATCACTCGTATGGATATGTCTGTATAGCGCTCCTGATCCAGACTGTATCCTGACAATGGATCCAGACCGTGCCATACATTTACCAGACTTTATCCTGACTTCACTAGACCAAATACCAGATTTTTACCAGACTGTTTTCCAGACTAAATCCGGACTGCATCTAGATTACTTTTTTCCACGCGGGTACTTCTAATGTTTATGAAAACGATCATTAATAATAAATGATACGTAATAAACATTTATTTTCATTTGTTACTTATTTATAATATTTATAAACAATCAATTATCAGAATATGTCAGACTATGTCAGAATAACGTTGGTAAATTGTTATAGCAATTCCTAAAGTCATGAAGATGTTATTTTAAGGTCATACCTACGTTGGAATACGACGTTGTATAACAAGGTCGACACAACGTTCGTAACCAAAGTCGAAAAACTGATGGAAGGCTTTAGGAATGACTATGATAATAATTTCTCAACGTTGTTCCATAGTCGCAACATCTCTGGTATCTGACATTGTATGACGACGTTATTACAACGTACAAAAAATAACGTCAAAATGACATTTGAAAAATACCTTGATTATAAGCATGATAATTGATATTGTATTAATGTTGTACCAACGTCGGATCAAGAGACACGGTAGTGTCTCTGGCCAAGTACAAAAAAACGATCGTTTTTGTGCGGCCAGCACTATCGTGTCTCTTTTCAGATACGAACAAATGCCGTTTTTCAACATACAAAAAAAGCAACAATAGCAATAAAATTCCAATTTTTTTGCTATAATATTGTTGCCATCATCGACCTGATGAAAATAAAAGAAACAAATTTCAAATTGGTCCATCCGTTTGCGAGATATTAACATCCAAAAACCGCCGTTTTTTGCGCAAATTAAGAAACGTCGTTTTCTTCTTCTTCTTTTTTTTCTTCATGTTCAGTGTCCGGACGAGTAATTGAAACTAATACATTCACGTTATATGATAATATGTACCATAATTACAATTCACATACAAATATATTACATTTATGAACCTCTACAGGCCCACTTGAGGCCACCTTATCAGAAATATGTAATAATTAGGCCAAAAAATGGCCAAATCATGACTATCAAAAATGATCAGTATTTTGC
>JABFPJ010006515.1:0-10849 GCA_022817425.1 Gryon sp. ZL-2020
TTTTTTTTTTTTTTTTTTTTTTTTGCAAAACGCCAGAGAGTCAGCCGTTTTCGTTCGTTATCTCGGTGTTTAACGACAACTATTTTACATAAGAGCATATAAAGGCTAGGAACGTTACCGCCTCTATCAATTAGATTGGAGGATTTATTCGCGTTATCTGCGCACAAAGTTGCGTATCTGAAACTGTGTTGATATAAAGGTATGCAGCGTGGACATATGGTGGAGATCTCGCATACAATCCGTGCCCATTATTAATAACAGTTCAGGAAGCGGCTAATGATCTCTGTGTGATCGCATCGACGTTATTCGGCATCGCTAAATTTATATGCACTAACGAAAATAGTACGTTGAATCGAGGAGATTTTACTTGAATTGAGAGGAAAATAGTGTCAGATGCAGTTGACATTAATTCTGGGTTGACGAAATTTATTATTATTTTTTTTGATACAATCATAATTAATGTTCAATTAAACTTGTAAATACTTGAACCAATTATATTTAAAATTAAATTAAATATAAATTGTGTGAGAAAGAATGAAAATCATCAACTTAAAATTCGTCGTTTACTTTTTCTATTTTTACAACATTTACAAATTTATTTAAAAATATTTATTTTATTATTTGTTCTAATTTCTTTCTTTTTTTTAAATTAATGACAACAAAACACAATATTTGAATGTAAATACAAAATCACATTTTCATGTTTTTTTTATTATTTATGATTATCATGTTTGTAAACATTCATCTAATTTATATTTTAACACATATTTATTTTATTTTAGTTGAATAACAAAGCAAAGTAAATAAAAAAATTATCAAAACAATATAAAGTAAGGGAATAAAAATCTATTTAAACAAAGTAATGTAAAGGAAAAAAAGTAAATAAAGGTCAAAGTAAACAAAACAATGTAAAAAAATAAATAAAACCTAAAATAAACAAAACAAAATACTGAAAGAAAAGTAAACAAATAGTATAACAAATAATTCAATGTAAATAAAAGTATGAAAACAAAAAAAGTAAATAATATCTAAAGTAAACAAAACAAAATACTGAAAGAAAAGTAAACAAATAGTAAAGCAAATAATTGAATGTAAACAAAAGTATGAAAACAAAAAAAAGTAAATAATACCTCAAGTAAACAAAAACAAATTAATTAAAGCAAAATAAACAAAGTAAAATAAATAAGAAATAATAAAAACTACAAAATAAATAGCACTGAAAAAAATAAAAATTAATAAAACTAAAAGAAACTAAGAAAATTGATATAATTCAAAAAAATTAAGTAAAATGAAAAATATAACAAATAAACAAAATAAAATGAACAAAACAAAAAACATCAGAACAAAGTAAAAAAAAATGTCAAATTTTTTTTTGATTATCTCTCAACTAACAAAAAAGTACATTAAAAAAAGTAAAAGAATAAAACACAAAAAAAGTTTTTAAATACTACTAATTTTGCATTTAACCTAACTTTTTTTGTATACGTACTCAAATTACATAATTGACTAATTTGCCTATTTACCCTAAAAAAATTACATTTTGACTACAAAAAAATATCACTTATAACAATAAAGCATAATAAATTTCCGCTCTTAAACTACAACACAACATAATGAAAATCATATTACCAAACATTATAACCGAACAGTAACATGAAACTCACTATAAAACGTGAAATAAACATTATAAATTATTCATGCAACATTGATTAGCGCAATAAGCAGAATCTTCGATTGATTTTTCCATTGAACTGCACAATTTTTCATTACTTTTACCTTACTTATGTTTTTTTCTTAATTCTAACTTTTTGTATTAAGAGTAAGAAATACATGGTATGCATAGTTAAGGATTACATCGCAGCATGACCATTTCAGATAAACGTATAGAAATGATAATTAATCTGATTCGAGTTAAATCGTATCATCGCAAGACGCAAGATAAATCTATTCAATTAATGCCGCTTAATTTCTTAATCATGCATTGCAAAAATTTACGCTCAATTTCTGCAGAAATATTTCAATATTTTATCACATTTACTATGCATAATGTATATATTTATAGAAAAACGAGTATCTGAATTAACCAAATAAATTATTATCAGTCATAATTTTAAAGCTTTAATCTTTTTCATAAATAATGAAAATGTCCCCGATTATGGTACTTGAAAAAAATTATCAAATCTGGAAAACCTGATTTTCCACATTTTCAATTTTTTTTTTTTTTTTTGAGAAAAAAGTTTGTTAAATTTGTTATTAATGTTACTTAAATTAAAAAATTTGTTTAATTAATACTTATTTGCAAAATAAAAAATATTAATGACAAAAAGGTTTGTTCTTTAAACAAAGAATCATGACAACGAAGGTTCGGTATTTTCGCACGAAGTCAGTGGCGATACATTTTCGAGTCATTTGGAAGCGTCAGTGTGCAGAATGACTCACGGCTAGTATTGTTCGACCGGACGAGGAGATACAACGCAAATCACTTCCTGCTAAATCCCTTCTATCTGTGTCCCGCCTTCGCAACCGGGTACACGCGCTCGTGCGTGAGATATATATACATATATATGTATGTATATATATATATATATATATATATATATATTTACCTGTATTCACGTGCGTCGCGTACGCACCCAAACTCACGCAAAATCCGATGCACGACGCATCTCACGGTTCGATGCTTTTCTGTCTACCAACACATGCCTGTATGTTTCCTCCATTTCTTTCGTACAGAATTTGTCACTAAAACTCAAAAGTATACTATTGAGATAGTAAATCTAAATAACTAGCCATTTTTTCAGTGTAACAAAATTGCACTTTTTTCATTGAAATGGCACTTATTTTCAGTTCAGTAAAATGGCACTTTTTTGAGTGCAGCAAAATGGCACTTTTTTTTACTTGAACAAAATAGTACTTTTCTCAGTGTACTAAAACGGTACCTTTTTTCAGTGCAGTAAAATGGTACCTTTTTCAGTTTATCAAAATGGCACTCTTTCTCAGTCCATCAAAATGGTACTTTTCTCAGGATAGAAAAATGGTACTTTTTTCAAGGCAGAAAAATGGTACATTTTCTCAGTCCACAAAAATGACACTCTTTTTATTGCATCTAAAATTTTCTCTATATTTTCTCTAAGAAAAAAGTACTTTTCTGAGTGTAAGCAAAAAGCACTTTTAAGTATAAGAAAATGGCACTTTTTTCAGTGTATCAAAATGGCACTTTCTCTGGAAGTAAGAAAAAAGTACTTTTCTGAATGTATGAAAGAAGTACTTTTACTGCGTGTAAAAAAAAGCACTTTTTCTAATCAAGCAAATAAAAGAAGTAGTAAAATGAATGAAGTAGTAAAACCCTTGTATCATACGACAGATAATGTTAATTGTGATGTCATGAGTGCGCATGATAGAATTTCGATGTAATATAACGCATTAAAAGTCGAACGCCGTGTTTTGTTATATCTCCCTCTTGTCATTTAGAATCTTACGCTGACACGACTGAAATAAGATCATGACAACGAGGACATAAAGTGACACGATACCGTGTCACTGGAGTCTCCAACAAAGCAACGCCAGACACATTTGTAATATATACTCTCTATTCTTGTTCTGCCGGTACATGCGTGATTTAATATCTTTTTGAGGTTTTTACATTTTGCACTTTCAGAGTATTCATTTTACAATTTTTGTATTAAACAATTTTTTTCCATGTGTATAATTAAATTATAATTAACATTTCAAATGCGATTAAAATTTAAATCGATTTTTACGTGAAATTGATTTTTCGTAAATTTTACAGATTACTTAATTTTTTGAAAATTGTATAAGAAAATAGGTTGTTAATAAGATTATCTGTAATAATATCACTTGACAATATTATTATCAATCTTACAATTGATGTCATCATGGATGTCATGGATGTCACGGTTACATCCATGGACATCATGGATGTAACCATGGATATTATCATGGTTATCAAAATTAATTTTATTATGGATGTTATCATGGATATCACTGATATCATCACGGATGAAATGGATGTCATGAATAACATCATGGATGTCACCATAGATACTACTAATGTCATCATGGATATCATGGACATCATAATAGATATCACAATGGATGTTATCGTGGATGTCATCATAAATGTCACCATAAATATCATAAATGTCATGATGGATATCACAAAGAATGTTATCATGGTATCATGGATGGCATCATCAGCCATGGATATCAGGGATGTTTAATGGATATCACAATGGATTTTATTAAGGATGTTATCATGGATATCACTGATATCATCATGGATGAAATGGATGTCATGAATAACATCATAGATGTCTCCATGGATATCTTCGATATCATCATGGATGTCAACATAGATATCATGAACATCATAATGAATATCATGCATATCATAATGGATATCACAATGGATGTTATCGTGGATGTCATCGTGGATCTCATCATGGATATCTTGGATGTTATCACGAATGACATGATGTCATTCGTGATAACATCCGGGAGGATGTCTCTTTAAATATCATGGATGTTATCATCGAAATTTTTATACTATAATTTAAAAACAGAAAATTTCAATAAAAGTAATCATTTTTTATGATCTTATTTTCTTTAATTACATTAACATTAAAATTTAAACAACTTGTAATTGTGTAAAATTATAAAAATATAAAACAAAGATATTCTTCAGTAATCCAGAAAAATAGATTAAAATAGGAAAACTTTTATTCTGCACAATAATAATAAAATAGTTCTTGCAGTTAAAGTATCGGTGCTTCCTTATTTCAATCAAATCTAGATCATATAAATATCGGGAAACATTTATTTTTGACAATTTCTCTTATATAAGTTTTATGTTATTTCCAATATTTATGTGCTTTTTCAGATACGAAACAGTTACAAATCATTTTAACTCGCAGAACCCAGAGTATTTATAACATTTATTTGTTCCGCGGAAAACATACATTCGATGCAGTTTCCCGTTACAGAAGTGTAAAAGTGATTTTAAGTGCAACTTATATTGCAATTGTTCAATATATATTACATGACATAAATTTAACATTTTCTCATTAATAAATCATCAAAATTTCAATCCAATCAATAATTTCAGTTTATCTTATTATAAATTGACAGTAAATGTATTTGCAAAACTAACATGGAAATTAAAAACGTTTTTCTTTTATTTTTTTATTTAAAAATATTTTTTTTTAATTTTAATTTATTTTTTTTACAAAATTTAAAAAAACAGATTTTTCTTAAATTGTTTGAAGAAATTTTAGGAATAATTTTTTCTAAATAAAAAGTATTAAAAAAATAGATGAATGATTTTTCTGGATCTTCACGGGGACGAATAATGACGACAAAAAGAGAAGATAAAAACGTGAAGACGAAAAAAGCCAAAAAAAGAAAAAAAAGGGAAAAACGAGACGGAAGCTGTTGGAGGCAAAGAGCACAGTAAAGGGAACTTGCGGTTAGAAGCGCGTTGTTGCGGTTAAAACCCGTAACGCGTCACGTTGAAGGCAAAGGCTCGTCTTAACTGCTCCTTCGGCGAATACGTTTGCTGACTACCCGATAGTAGCCGCGTACGCATTTATATTTATAATATATATCCACTCGCTACGAAAACCGACCGGTCAATTATTACTTCGCACAACCGCAGAACGCAACAACCATCGGATCTGTGCCAATATTCTGTTGAATCGCTTTCGCGAAAGGGAAACGATACGTGCATTTGTTTAAGATAAACGAAAGAGCGAATTTATTGACATTTTGGACTTGATTTGGATTTTTTTGAGAATTTAGAAAATAGAACAATTTTGTTGTTTAGTTGCATAAAATATAGTTAATTAGTTTAAAAGAATAAATAGTTGAATACATTTTAAAATGATGAAAAAAAATTTTTTTATAAAAATAACATAAATAAGAAACCTAAACAAGTTTTTTATTTAAGAAAATTAGGGAAAACTAAGAAAATTAAAAAAACTAAGAAAATTAAGAAAACTGAGAAAATTAAGAAAACTAAGGAAATTAAGAAAACTAAGGAAATGAAGAAAAGTAACAAAACTAATTAAACTACGAAAACTAAAAAAAAGGTTTTAATTTAAACAAATTAAGATAATCAAGAAAACTAAAAAAATTAAGAAAACTAACAAAACTAATTAAACTACGAAATCTAAAAAGAAATTTGTATTAAACAAAATTAAGAAAACTAAGAACCTGAATAAGACATTCTTAAAACTTCTTATGTGTTTAACCGCAAAATATGTAACTTTTACCAACCAACACCCAATAAAAATTGTACATATAAATCTATATAAATTTGCTTCTTTATTTTGTATCCAACGAGGAAAAAGAAAGTGTGTTATTTATACACTGCAAAGAAGTTAAATCATAAATGAATTTCTCTGCGAAGAAATTGTACTGAATTTATTTAGCACAATATATACGCCTGTCTACTTGGAAAATCGACGAAGATAAGAAGAGAATGATCTACAAATACAAAACAAACAAAAATGGAAATCAATACGTCAAAATGAAAACAATACAAATGAAAATAAAGTAATTGAACCAAAATAAACAAACTGAAACTACAATGTAAACAAAACAAAGTAAATAAAGTGGAAAGTAAACAAAACAAGCAAACTACAATGTAAACAAAACATATTATATAAATCAAAATAAACAAACTGAAAAGTGAAAAATGTAAACAAAACAAATGACATGAAGGGCAAAATAGACAAAACAAAATAATAATGTAAACAAAGCAAAGTAAATAAATCACAAAGTAAACAAAGTAAAACAAATGTAAACAAAACAGAGTAATTAAATCAAAATAAACAAACAGAAAACTGCAAAACGTAAACAAAACAAATGACATGAAGGGCAACATAAAAAAAAGGAAAACAATAATGTAAACAAAGCAAAGAAAATAAATCACAAAGTAAACAAAATAAAATAATCAAAAGAAAATGAAAAAAAAATAAAAAGTTGGGCGCTGAATTTCACGCGATTGATTGAAAGGGATACTTCTTTACTTTTGTTTCGCATTCTGTTCGTATTTCTTAATATTTCTATCGAACTCTAATGTACACAGACAATTTCCTTGTCTCGAATCATTAATCTTTGTACGTGAAACTGGCACTCGCTGAATCTGATATCGCCAAGTTGCCGGAGCCTTTTCTTAGACCTAATAAATCAGTATCTCTCACTATTACAATCCACGGGGAACCGGGCACGTGTAAAATATATCATTGCGACTAAAATTGATGTAATTTTACAATTAGACTCACTATGCGCCACACGGAACGAAATATTAACAGATGTTCCCGACTTTCGTACGCAAATCACATTTATCTTTTATCATCTCTTTTTCTTTTGATATCTTTATCTCGTAATTACACCGATCTGTAAATCATTGAATTATTTCAAAAAATTGCTAAACATTTTTCTCGCTTCGAATAAATGGTCGTACAAAATAAATCATCATTTTTTATTTTACATTTTTTACAATTTAATTTTATTTAAATTTAATTTAATTTTTTATTTAATTTTAATTTATTATTAATTTAATTACAAAAATAATAACGTTTTTAGTTTAAATAACTGAGTTCCTTATTTTTTTTTGTTTTACAAAATTTTTCAAATTTTTTTGAATTTAATTTTAATGAATAATGAAGTTAAGGTTGCAAAATAAATATGAATGAATGACATTATTTGTGAATAGAAACGATCGCAGATAATAATCTAAGAGACTTGCACGGCGAAGAAGCAAAAGCATACCAAAGTGCAATTATTCAGTAGCGATAAGAGCTCGGCAAGAGATAACGCCGTGTTTCTTCTATCGATAATCTGCATTTCCTGCGCGTTTTGTGGAGCTAACTTCTGCTGCCATCTGTGGCCCGAGCGTCGCCATCGCAATGTCCGGCTTTCATTCCTGTGCCCGGCAGATAATGTTGATTTCTAAATTCAGCTTTTTTTTCTTTTCCCCGCCCTTCTTTATTTATTTATTTTTTAAATCAATTTTTTATAATTTTTGGTTGTGTAAATTTAGTGAGTAACAGTGAAATTTTATAATTGAAAGAAGAATCAATTTTTTGCTAAAAATGCTAATTTAGCAAATGTTGCTAATTTTAAAGTTACTAATGCATTAGAATTACAAAGTGAGAAAAGAGTGTAAATATAAACATGAATATTGTAGGTAAAGATAAATATAAATACAAAAAGTAAACATAAACACAAAATATAAACATAAATATAAAACAATAACAGAGATACGAAATAAAAAAAATACAAAACATAAACAAAAATGCAAAATATAAATATAAAGATAAACACAAAATATAAACATAAATTTAAAACATAAGCAGAAATACAAAATAAAAACAAAACTACAAAAGATAAACAAAAAATTCAAAAGATAAATATAAAAATAAATACAAAATTAAAAAAAAAAAAACATAAATACACAATATAAATATGAACAGTGAATTTAAACCCAAATATAAATACCGAAATTTACATAGTTAATGTATAGATAAATTTACTGTTTGATAAGAATTGCGTGAGTTTTTAGATAGTAAAAATGACTATTTACAAAGTTAAATTAACTATTTAAACTAATTTAACTAATTTAGTTAATTTAATTAATTTAGTTAATTTAACTATTTATTTTCATTTTACAGTCGATGCAATTATAACAAAGTAATGTAAACAAAATGTGATAAATGTAAACAAAAAGTAAAGTAAACAATTAAATGTAAACAAATAAAAATAAACGGCACAAAAAATGAACAAAACAAAGAAATGTAAAATAAAACCATTGTAAACTAAATAAAGTGATTGCACTAAAATAAAAAAAATAAAGGCTACAATGTAAACAAAGCAAAGTAAATAAAGTGCAAAGTAAACAAAACAAACGAATGAAACCAATGTAAACAAAACAGAATATTCAAATCAAAATAAACAAACTGAAAACTGCAAAATGTAAACAAAACAAAATGCTAATGTAAACAAAGCAAAGTAAATAAATCACAAAGTAAACAAAATACAAATAACGTAAACAAAACAAAGTAATCAAAGCAAAATGAACAAATAAAAACACTTCTATTTACATACTCGATTTAAATAATCATTTTTTGTTCGACATATTACAATACTTGTTAAAAAGAGTAAGACAAAAAGTCGCTTAAAATCGACGAAATCATCCCTCACAAGTTGCGCAGCGATAGGAAGACACTCAGCTGAAATTCGACATGCGTGAAAAAGGAAAGCAACTTCTTTGGCTTCGGAAGGCAAGTCGAAAGTGAGAATCACATCGAATCCGCTGTAAATTGGGATTCTTATACGAACACGGCTTTCGGCGTTTTAAGACTAAACGCGCCGTGACGAGGTTAATTGCCACGTCCCACCCTTGAATATTCTCTGTGACCGCGGCGTGCAGCCAGCATGACTTTGAGATCGAGTAGTTTCAACGATACGCTAACCTAGCGCTGATCCCGTTAAGGTGCCGAGACATTATGTTGAATTAGACCTTATTTCCCATTGCGGTAGAACAAATTGTATCAGTCGTCCTTCTCTAATCAAAATCTTCAAAACCTAACTATTGTGGTTCAAATTACAATATAATAATAGTTGCTTTTACTGTTTAAGTCAAGCACCAGGATATATAAATTTTTTCTACAATTATTATTTTCAGTATACAATTTTTAGTTTTTACATTTTTTGTACAAATTATACAATTTGCACAAAAAAATGTGTTGAGTAAATTTTACTAATTTAAACATTTTTGCCCAATCGTATTATATTATATATATAATATATTCTTAATGTAACTAAATATATTTTTAATCTATTAAGAATATATTTATATAAAAAAATATATTCAGAATATAGTAACAATATATTCGCAATATATTTTTCCTTTTGATAGGGTTATCTTGATATAATATTTTGTATATTTGAAGATATTTTTAATACATTCTTAATTCTTTTAACTATATTCTGAATATATTTTCAATTTATTTTTAATATATAACAAATATTGATATATTTCAGATATTAAAAACATACTGACAACGTATTTTAAATATATTCACAATATATTCAAGATGTAATGCCAAAAACGTAAATTTGAAGCGTTTTTTAAATATATTATGAATAAAATGAGAATATATCATGAATATATTATGAATGATTGAAGAATATATTAACAATATACCAAGAATATCCCACACGCTGGAAATTATATTTGTAAAATATACGCAATAATATCTAACTTTTTGTCGCTTAAATATATGCAAAAATATAGTTTAAATATATTTGTATAACCTTAAATATATTTCTGCATATATGTTCACACATATTCACATATATACTTTTGAAGAAATATACTTAAATATATTTAAAAAAATATGTTATCTATTTTACATATATCTGGGCATCTTAATATATAACGAATATATCAAGTATATATTAAGAATATATTACGAATATAGCAATAATATGTTAAGAATATATTACGAATTTATCAAGAATATATTGATAATATATTGATAATATATTCTTAATAAATTCTTGATATATTCTTAATATATTTTTAATAAAAAAATATACTGAAAATATAGTTGCAACATATTGACACTTTTTTAAATTTTTGGGGTATATTAAGAATATATTAAGAATATATTAAGAATATATTAAGAATATATCAAGAATATATTAAGAATATATTAATAATATATTATGAATGTATTAAGAATGTATTATGAATATATTATGAATACATTAAGAATATATTATAAACATATTTTTATACACAAAATATATTCGCAATATA